>OY856394.1:2861674-2907691 GCA_963693495.1 Malacosoma neustria | reverse complement strand
TGTTGTTGTTGAGAAACAGCAGACAGGTTTGCGGCCCACTTAATAATAAGTATTTACCGTCGCCTACGGATGTTTGTGATGCTAGGGGCACCGCGAAAACGCTACTGTTCCATAGGCGTACAGGAACCTGGGTCACTAATGGCGGAACTCAACACAAGGTTCTTATGGCGTTGCATACAGGAACGTAAAGGCTCCAGCGAATGAGGATGACGTACATTTTCATAATACTTCTTTTTATATCAAATTAGGGTTCATTGCGCCCCAATTGGCGTCAATACTCTTCTATGATGATTTGACACAACGTCCCAAAGTAAGTAGCAAAACGTTATGGGTAGTAGACACACCAATATACTATTTATATACGTTTCTCTAGCAAATAAATAAAAAGGATACATCCAGACGCGAGACGGGAATCGAATGAATAAACTCCACAAGCATTAGCTTTTTTCCGGAGGCAGTGAAACGCTTATGCACTAACTGTCGCGCGGAATCGCGACAGGCTTGTGTGGCACGCTTAGCAGGTATTGCACGCGGAGTTTATTGCGACGCGTGCAATACACATTAAAAACCCACCCCAGGCTCTTTTACTTTGCTAATGCGCGATGTGTCGGGAACACTGTTAGTTCGTAGTATTTTCGGACCTTTCTGACCAAGGGGAAGTTCTCCAAGTACCGGAGATAACTCTTATCTCCAGCTTTCCCTTCCCGTGTAGAGTGGGCGCGCAGAGCCCTGAAGCACCTCAGCTCCTAGGCCAAGATGCAGGCAGCTTTACCCAACCCCAAGCCACCCGCGACCTCGCACTACGGTGACCGAAGGTCATTCCTCGCTTCCCTTTCCGCCGCCTCCTTTGTAGACATGACAGCCTCGCCTAAGAAGGCGACTGCGCCCATCCAGTGAGGCTCCCGACCATCGCCTGTAAGCAAGTGCGTTATAGCTAACGCCATGGTATTAAGTTCTATAGTATATTTTACTCACTTATGAACATTATAAAGCGCTACAGGTAGATTGGTCATAACACCGGTGCCGTATATGGCCCACTCGAAAACATTCGCCAGCGTGTACGAGCCGACGGCATATCTCTTATAGAATGCCGTCCCGTGCGAGCCAGTCCAAAGGAAGACAAACGTTGAGGCCTGGAAAAAAGTCAGACTTAGCTATAGATCAAAGTCAAAACAAGTCAAGATCTCGGCAGGTATTTCAGGCAGTTTTCACTGACGTAAATGCTATGCGTACAGCATGGAGAGTTGTCTCTTAGGATCGTAGGTAACTCAGTGGATTCCACTCGGATACCAATTTAGGGGTCCTGAGTCCGAATCCTACAATTGGAAGCACCGCTTAGGCAGTTTTTTTCGCCTTTTCGAAGGTGAAGGAAACCTATATACCGAGGTCACCGTCAATCCACTTTGGACAAGTGTGGTGGTCATACTGTCCATTCCCAGAGAGATGGGAGAGGCCAGAGCCCGACTATGGGATGTTATATGCTGTTTTTTTATTTGACTATATTTTTAGATTTATATATTGATTGAAATAACACATATATTGTAAGTAAATTATATAACAACTTTAAGAATCAAAATAATGTAATGTAGTATTGAAGATGACTGATGATGTTATATAATATTTGCACATCTTATAGATATGTTACATGCTGACACTTTAATGTGTATACATTAATAATAACCATTGTACATCTTGTTATACCATGTATACAGCAAATAAATTTAATTTGATTTGCCCCAATTTTTTATAGTTGGGAGTTCACCAGACAGATGGCCAACCCAAAGCAGGTGGTCACCGTCGCCTATGGACATTTGCAAGACTGGGACAGCAGCGTGTTCACGATGTCAGTGGCGTTGCAACCCATAGGCGACGGTAACTGCTAAATTCTAAGCGGGCCGTCAGCCTGTCTGCTGTCCTATAGCAATAAAAAAATGTATCTCTGTCGATCTCTTACAAATAATCGCTCCGCACCAACGAGAGAGATATAGTTTTCACCGTAAGCACTGCAACGGGCTGATATGACAACTGTTTTCGCATTGAAGGTGTTAAAAAATTATTACTTCAAATATGATAAGGTATACTTACCCACATGCTGAAGTCGTACCCCCAGGGCAAGAACAACACCCCCGTGTTGTATTTCTCCCAATGACTTAAGTAAAAATTTAACAAGAGATTCCACATTACATAATACATTCTGAAACAACGTATGCGATTATTATTTACAATAGAAAAATATATAAGTAGTAAATTAGTTGTCTAGTATCCATAACAAAACCGCTCTGATGCTTACTTTAGTTTCTAAGTATGCCGCCATAATAACCTTGTGTTCCGGCATTATTGTTTAATAGTAAGGGCCGCCAGCCTGTCTGCTGTTATTTAGCTACAAAAGAAGCTAATTATGATGTTAGTTTCAAAATGAATGGGAATTCCTCTTGTTTTTATTTGTGGCCTGGACAAAGAGGCCTTAAATCTTTACTGATTAAATAATAACATCCCATTAACGTCCCACTGCCGTATACAGAGACTTGTTCGAGGTGGATTGGCGGTTCATATATAGAGATACTAGCTGTCCCCGTGATTTCGTCCGCGTGGAATAGTTACTTTCGGTAGCATTTTTAATTTTTTAGGCTAATTATCCATACTAATTTTATTTTTGATCGTTTAAATAAAAAATGTATAAAAAGAACTTTCTATTACGCATACGTCTCGCACAGTCATCTGCCGTTCGGAGCATATTCCTCTAAAGTCGCGCCGCATCACGCCACGCCTACCGGCGCAGCGCTCATTGTGTATGGCGCGCGGCGCTTGGCAAGTTTCTTATTTCCATTAATTTCAGTTTAACAGTACACTGTAATAACTACAAAATTCTCTGTATTTTCTTCTATATTTTTATTTTCTGGGTCGTAAGCTTTTTACCGACGTCATCACATAAAAAACTTTCGTCCCCTATTTTTACCCCCTTTAGGGTAATTTCTTTACAAACTAAATGTCGTATTTATTTATATCTTATCAAAAGCCTAAAAAATAAGTTTCAAGCTTCTAGCTTTAAAAATGACGTAATTTCCATACAAACTTTTATATTTGTGTTATGTTTACTACTTTTAGGCATTAGTGACACAGGTTCCTGTATCCCTGTGGGACAGCAGCGTGTTCGCGGTGCCCCTAGCGTCACAAACATCCATACGTCGTTAGAAATATTGTTTAAACCTAATAAAAACTGCAGCGTCACAAAATGGATCGTACGATCAATGACTTAAATGTATTGCAATGATAAGGGAATACAAACAGATTTTTTATCTTCATTCAATTTATACGATAGTGATAGTGTAAATATGCATATGTGAATTATGAATATATTTTGATGACCTCGTGGTATTACAGCTTTCGTATTGGAACGCCTGTGAACGTCACGGACTCGATTCTTGTCCCTGGTCTCGGTTTTTATGTATATTTTTTTAATATACAAAAGTATATATCAACTGTCTAGTATTCATAATACGCTTTGTTTAGTATTTTTTTTTGTAAATAAATATACATTATACCCAGACACGGAGGGGCATTTTTATCTGTGCAGGGACGGAGAAAGAATAACGACCTCTGCGACCGGGGGGTCGGACTGCCGTAAAAGCCCGTCTGGATGACGACCAGCTTTGTTCTAAGTATGTCGCCATAATAACTTTGTATTGTATTCCGGCATTAGTGACCTAAGTTCCTGTACCCTAAATTCTAAGAGGACCGTCTTGTCCTAGAGCAATAAAAAAAAACGGAACAGGAATCGCACCCGTGACTTTTGCAGCGTTTCGAAATTGCCATAACGTGACGTGTGAAGCTTTGCGCCGCAGAGGACGTCAAAGAGAGATTTAGACAACGTCTGCCTTAGTATTAAATAAATTTATTATAACTAAACTTAGTTTTTAGGTTACAGAACGAACTGAAACCAGTTTTCCCCTAGAACATACCTTTCATGTCGCTTCTTTTTTCTATTACATAAATAACTTACCTAATAGGCGGTATAGAATAATCCAGTCTTCCAAATATAGAATAAAGGCAAGCAGGTATGAAGAACACGGTGTACGAGTCCAAGCCATGGTCAAATAATTCACCCAAGGGACCCGAGGTTTGCGTTCGACGCGCTTGTTTACCGTCTATGCCATCTAAAAAAAAATTAAACTGTATTTTATTGTAATAAAGTCACAATTCGAATAAATATGTATAATTAATACAATGCAATCATTTAAAAATTACATTATAGAATAAGCTTTAAACTACATAATATTATTAATAAGGTTGGTATTACTGGGGCAAAAAAATACTGTCACTTTTTTCCGTTTCATCGAGTTTCAGATCACAACGATGCTAAAAAAGTTTTCACTTCAAAAATTACACATGTAACATTGCATCCAGATCGTGACGGAAGCGCCGGCTCCTCAACACACACGGTTAGTCGCTTACGTTGTGTGCCAGAGTCGGGTATTTTACCCACGATCTGGCTGCTCTGTACTGTAGTAATTAATAGAGGTGATAAATTTGATTCACCAATGTGTTTAATCACAAATTTGGTAACATAATGCAACTTTTTTTTTAATTAAATTTGTGCGCTCGTTTGCCGCTACAATATCGAGCGTTTCGCTGATTAGCAGAGCTGCGCGTGACGTGCGTCGAACGCATTTCATTCGTGGCTCTCGAACTCGCAGTCAATATCCCAATCAATTTTGCAAATGGGGACCTTGTACCCCAAACAAAGAACCCAAAACGTGGGTTCTCGAAAGTAAATAATAAATCGGTAAAAAAATTATTTCTCCCAATCGGAAGCACTGGACACGTCTCAAAAATGTCGTTAACAGGAAAAATAATCCAACCACCCTTCGCAGTGCTTCCGAGTGCTGCGTTGGCTAATGGCGGTGGCTGCGTGTGCTACGAACGAAACATGACCGACCCGCGTCACGCCCCTTCCGCCAATCAGCGAAACGTTCGAATTTGTCACGGAAAATTTTATTTAAAAAAGGAACATTATATTACAACATATGGGTAAATCATGCTGTACATACAAAGGAAAGGCGTTTAAAATGCAATTTTATGACGCAACCGGGATTAGTTATTCCGATAATAATATAAATATACACTATATATCTTGTTAGAAGATGAAGAAATATGTTTTTTTTTAGGACAACACACACACACACACACACACACACAATTTACAAAAATGTTGTAACAATTAAACTGGAATGAAAAAATTAGTAAATAAAAGACGTGTATGTCCTAAAAAAGGATCTAGCTCGGCATGTACGAGTATATTAGTCAATAATGACCAACACTGATCTTCCGTTATAATTACTCCTTTTTTATTTACAATGATTACTTACCTAAAGTATATGCAAGAAATAAAAACACCCCGATGACATACCACAGCCCTTGCGGTATAGCTTCACCGTAGCCGTTTACGATTGCATCTGTCGTCATGTTGGTGGGTCTACTGGCAGCATAATACTCATAATCGTAATACGACAGGAACATAAAGTTCATGATGATGAGCAGAAATCCCCCAAATGTAAGAACGTTGGGCGCCACCCATTTTGGTACTAGCTGGAATGTTAATGTGATGGTAGACAAGCCAAGCTTTGATGTTACATTTTGTTAGCAATACCTTTAACTTTGAATCAAGTCCAAGGCTTGACGCAAGGGAACGTATCCATACGACGTGACCAGTTTAGGGGAGGGGGTCGGGGATAGGTCTTTAAAATACCACGCCTAGTAACATTATTTAGCAAATCACGCGCTTATTCAAGATAATTATACTCAAATATGGCGCGCAGCGTTTAATTTTTACTCGCAAGTATAGCTATGCATGCACTTTACGCGTCCACACGCTGTTATTAAGACAAATATGATCCAAATTATTTACTATCTGTTTACAAAAAAATCATTGCAAAACATTTATAAATTGCTATGTGAAAACTAGACAAGACGGTTCTTGTCATATACTACGGGATGGTCACCAAGGGGAGGGAGGGGTGCAAAAAATTTGCAAAACAGGTCACGTGCTGTGGTTCGTTTCCTGACAGACTGCTGGGCATCTGATGAAAATCTTGGTAAGCCCCTTACATCGCAAATATGGTATTAAATATTTAGCAACAAATAAGAAAAGTAACCCATTTACATACTTTTAATACTTATCTAAATTAAACAAAAACGATAACAGAATTGTGATAATATTTACAATGGCTTATACATATATGAAAACAACATGCTATTCATTCAACAAGGAAAACCCATTTAGTAATAAATTTCTAGTACATTAAGAATGTTTTATTTTGTATTAACAGTTATTTTCAGCCATTACAGAACTTATATTAACTCATCATCATCATCATCATCCTAGCGTTAGTCCCGGTTGCCACCCAAACTTTCATTTCGGTGCCCGGGGTCCGCTTTCCGACTTTTTCTACTCCACTTCGCGCGATCTTCAGCATCCCTGGTAGTGAGCCCATTGGCACGCATATCACCCTTTACGACGTCAAGCCAGCACTTTTTGGGTCTACCCCTCCTGCCGGGGCCCGGCGGAGGCGGCATGGCCAGACATTTGTTTCCCACGTAAGCATCCGGTTGCCGTAAAACATGGCCATACCAACGGAGCCGACACTCCTGCAATTTATCTGCAATGTCACGGACACGAAGACTACCGCGAATGCGGGAGTTCCTGACGCGGTCCTTCCGCGTCACTCCACACATCCACCGCAGCATATTCATCTCCGTGACACGCAGTTCTTGCTTGTGTCGCTCTAACACTGGCCACGCTTCACAGCCGTATAAAAGGACAGGCCTAATGATGGTCTTATAGACCTGTCCCTTCAACTTTACCGGCATCTTGGGGTCACAAATGACACCAGTTACCTCACGCCATTTGGCCCACGCGGCAGCAATGCGTGCCTTGACGTCGCAATCGATGTCACCAGACGCATGAAACACAGATCCCAGGTATTTCACATGGTCCGTGCGCTCGACCGTGTTGCCGTCTATACGTACGGGTGTGGGATCTGTGGAGTTACAGGCCAAGTACTCGGTCTTCGCCACATTGAGCTTCAGACCACCGTTCTCAAGCGACTCCTTCCACACCTTCACACGTCGCACCAGCCTACCCCTGTCCGAATCTGCTAGCGCGATATCATCAGCATACATGAGCAGCCACGGGGGCTGCTCATGTGAGTTTCTGATGCTGTTTGACAATACGTCTAATACCACGCTAAACAGAAACGGACTAAGGACGGATCCTTGGTGCACACCGACGGTGATGGGGAAAGGTTTTGTGTCGCCAACAGCGGTCCGAACTACGGAATCGGAATCACGGTACATGTCTCGGATGATCGCAATATAGGCCTCTGGAATCCCTTTGGACCGCAATGCCCACCAGATTATCGCGCGAGGAATACAGTCGAAGGCCTTCTGCAAGTCAAGAAACAGACAATGCAGAGGCGTATTCTTCGCCCTGTATTTCTCCGCGACAGTCCTTAGGGCAAAAATAGGGTCCATTGTCCCGTGACCAGGGCGAAACCCATACTGACATTCCGAGACAGTGCACTCCTGTCGAATCCGAGAGTCGATAACCCTCTCGAAGAGCTTCATGGTGTGGGACATGACCTTTATACCACGGTAGTTACCGCACTCCTGCACCGATCCCTTGCCTTTGAAGACTGGAGTAATGATACTCAGCCTCCATTGGTTCGGGAGCGTACCGGTGAGGAGTGTCCGGTTAAAAAGGTCTGTTAAAGTGCCCACACCACGAGAGCCCATCGCCTTCCAGGCTTCGATGGGGACTCCATCGGATCCAACAGCTTTCCGATTCTTCATGCGGCGAAGACAATTCTGGACTTCTGCAGGCGTTATCAGTGGCACTAGTCCTTGGTTCGGAGGAAGATCTGGCGGCTGCACCTCTTTATGCTGCTTGTTCAGCAGCTCGTGGAAATATGAGCGCCATCTCTCCTTCACCGCGAGGTCCTCGCATAACAGGTTGCCCCCGGGGTCTTTTACACAGCGGCACTTGGAAATATCCTGTGCCGCTTTGACCCTGGAGCGCGCCAACTTATATATGAGCTTCTGCCCCTCAGACGAGTCCAACTTATCGTAAAGTGGTTGTAAGTGGTCTCGTCTGGCTCTGGCTACAGCTTTCTTGGTGGCGCGTTTGGCATCTCTGTATGCGTCGCGATCTTCAGGAGATCTGGACGCTTGCCACTTCTTAAAGAGGGCTTTTTTCGCCCTGGTCTCCCTCTGGACTGAGTCGTTCCACCACCAAGTCTCCTTGTCACACTTGCGTCCGCCCTTGGACACGCCAAGTACCTCTCTCGCCGACCCAAGGATAGCCGCCTGAATCCTGTCCCAGTAAGCTTGAACCGGTTCGCCCTCACCTCCGGCGCACTTGTCGCCGATGGCAGAGGCGAACTCCTGGGACTTGATTTCATCAAGCAGCAGAACTTATATTAACTATCTGATGTAAAGCCAAGCAGCAGCAGCCTCAATCCGCACAGGTGCAGAGTAAGAATACTAACCTCTGTGGCCAGGGTCGGCCTGTCGTAAAGGCAACAAAACTACCCTAGGTGATGGCCACCCATCATCATCCAAGCCCATCTGGATGGCAACCGCCCTACGTCCTAAGTTTGCCATCATAATAACCTTGTGATGTGTTCCGGTATTAGTGACCCAGGTTCCTGTACCCCTATTCGCTTCGGAAACATCTACAGGCGACAGTAACTGCTTACCATTAAGTGGGCCACAAGGCTGTCTGCTGTTTCCCAGCAATAAAAGAAAGCCACTACATATATTTATGTTGTAAAAGACCAAGAAGCAAAGTAAAAAATAACTTGTAATTATAACAATTCAGTTAATGAATAACGTGCCTATTGGCTTATTTATACCTAGTCAGGTCATAAGTATTGTCACACAGTAAAAACTTTTCTTTTAGAATGCTGGCCACAAAAAAGTTTATTGAATTCGAATTTCGAATTGTTCATGAAAATAAAAATGTATAACTTTTAGAATTTTACTCATTTTTAAATATGGAGTGGACGCTTAAAGAAGACCGTGTTGCAGTTATTGCGTTAAATCGTTGCGGTTACGCGCCAATTCAAATTTTTAACATACTGTTAAATTTGAATATAACCAAAAGATTCGTTTATCGTACCATCAAACGATACAATGAAGACTCTAGTGTAGATGACAGGTCAAGAAGTGGTCGCCCTCGGTCTGTTAGGACTCCAGCAGTGATAAAAGCTGTGAAGGCACGAATTCAAAGAAATCCCAAACGTAAGCAGAAACTGTTGGCCCTTCAGATGGGGTTAAGCAGAACCACGGTGAAAAGGGTGTTAAATGAAGACTTAGGGCTTCGGGCATATCGAAGAAAAACAGGACATCGTTTGAATGCTCGTCTAATGGACCTGAGACTGAAGAGATGCCGCGCTTTGTTGAAGCGGTACGCGGGAAAAAAATATCGGGAAATTCTTTTTTCGGATGAAAAAATGTTTACCGTAGAAGAGAGCTACAACAAACAAAATGATAAGGTGTACGCACACAGTAGTGAAGAAGCAAGCAACCGTATTCCGCGTGTCCAACGAGGTCATTTTCCATCCTCGCTCATGGTATGGTTGGGAGTTTCTTATTGGGGCTTAACAGAGGTACATTTTTGTGAGAAAGGTGTAAAAACGAATGCTGTTGTGTATCAAAATACAGTCCTGACGAACCTTGTGGAACCTGTTTCTCATACCATGTTCAATAACAGGCACTGGGTATTCCAACAAGATTCGGCGCCAGCTCATAGAGCGAAGAGCACACAAGACTGGCTGGCGGCGCGTGAAATCGACTTCATCCGGCACGAAGACTGGCCCTCCTCCAGTCCAGATTTGAATCCGTTAGATTACAAGATATGGCAACACTTGGAGGAAAAGGCGTGCTCAAAGCCTCATCCCAATTTGGAGTCACTCAAGACATCCTTGATTAAGGCAGCCGCCGATATTGACATGGACCTCGTTCGTGCTGCGATAGACGACTGGCCGCGCAGATTGAAGGCTTGTATTCAAAATCACGGAGGTCATTTTGAATAAACTTTAATGTCATAAGAATCTATGTTTTGTTAAGTTCATTTTGGTATATGAATGGTTACATAATTAATAAACTTGTTACAATTATTTTACATTAAACATGTGACAGAATTTATGACCTGACTAGGTATAATACTCGAAATATATTTTTGCAGCTAATAAATGTACCTAAAATTACAATGCATAGAAAAATTTCTTTGATTTTAATATTCTATAATTATAATTATGGCTAAGCTTACGGGAGGGGGGGGGGGACAAAAACATGATGGCTTGGCAAAAATCATTAAAGGACAGAATGCTAGACAGTGTGTGCAGAAGTTATGTCACCATGACTGGTGACATAACTGGTGACAGGGTGACCCCTGTCATAATTTTTGGACTGGTGTTACCTATATCTCTATTTGCCAAACTATTTGTCTGTCAGCCAAGGCACTAGAAAGACAGTATTGTCCCTACAGCTTGTCCCATATAACTTTTGACATCCCAAGCAAGCAAGCTCATACAAAAAAAATTTCCATAAAAAAAGAGCCATTAGACTTACCTCGACAATCCTGTTCCAGAACGGGTGCATAACATAGACACTCAATGGACTTGTGTCTATTGCCATATACTGGAAAGGTATTAATTGTTATAGTATTGATACATTAATATTACCTTAATAATTTATCTGTGCAGGGGTGGAGAAAGAATACTGACCTCTGCGGCCGGAGAACAAAACAACCCACCCTAGCTATTTGGTAGGGGGCCTCAAGCCCTGGATCTGGATGGAGACCATCTTTGGTCTTAAGTATGCCACAGTAATAACTTTGTGTTGTGTTCCGGCATTAGTGAACCAAGTTCCTGTAGCATTATGGCACAGGTGGGTGCGCCACTGGTGTTGCAAACACCCATAGGCGACGGTAACTGCTAAATTCAAAGTAGGCTGTCAGCTTATCTGCTGTCCTACAGCAATAAAAAATCTGCATGTTTGGGCTGAAGTTCAGCTCTCCAGCTTGATGGTGTTATTGATAAATAAGGGCAAGATTACTGCAAGCTATATTTTGAAGATGCAGTCAAAACTTCAAGCAACAGTCACTTAGAGGCACAAATGTTCTTTTTCACCATGCAGTAAGAATACTGACCCCTCAAGCCAGAGGTGGGCTGTTGTAAAGATGACAAAACAATCTACTTAGATTGTTTACCTACCACTTGGTAGGACCGTAAACATATTTGGATGGTTGTTAACCCTTTGTTGGATTCTGGCATTAGTGACGTAGGTTCCTGTGCTGTGTGGACAACAGCATATTGGTGGAGCTCCTGGCATCACAAACATGCATAAACAACATAACTGCTATGATATTAAGTGGGCCACACAAAATATATCTATGCCAGGCTTGTATAATGTAATGGACAATTCATAGATTTTATATGTACTAGTATTTACTATATAAGTTATTTTTAGATTTAGCAGCACTTGAATTCAAAAACCTATATGGCTTCCTCAATACAGAAGGTAAGTTAACTTAAATTGTATTTCAAACAAATTTTGAATATTAATAAAAAAACCTAGATTTGAATCATTTATTCCATATAGAATTTTTAAAGTTGTTTAATATTATAATTTATTCAACAGTTTAACAGTTAAGGAAATATCAAGACTTTTTGTTATTAGTTGACAATGTATGCTAAATATTATTCATATTAATACCAGTTTTAAATCTTATTTTATAACATTCAGGTAAACTTGTTTTGAATTCAAGGTCATTTAATTAGTTGAAAACATTTTTTCTTACAAGATTATTTATTTGTATAAATATGTTTTCTTGCAGTAAGAATATTATAACTCCTGTGGCCGGGGTCAACCTGTCGAAAAAGGCAACAAAACGACCCTAGCTATGTGGTAGGGCCCCAAGCCTGTCATAAATATGCTATCATAATAATTCTGTGTTATGTTCTGGCTTAAGTGACGTAGGTTCCTGTACCCCTATGGGACAGCTGTGTGTTTGCAGTACCCTTAGCGTCGCAAACATCCATAGGCAACGGTAACTGCTTACTATTAAGTGGGACACTAGCCTGTCTCCTTTTCATCAGCAATAAAAACAAATATGTGGTAGCTAAGTGCTGCTTTGCAGTATATTTTTAACAATTAATCTTTGGGGGGTATCCCATTATTAGTACCTACTTAGAATTATCGCAAGATACACGAATCTTTTATAAAGCATGTAGAAGCAGATGGACTAGATGTAGCAGAATTTCTAGCTCTGTCTTTCTTAGTGAACTACCAGAATGGGTTAAATATTTTTTATCTTCTAAGACCACTTTATGACACATGAAGGGGTGGTCCTATTGTTTTTGTTGGCTAGGATACCACAATCAACAAAGCCTCGTTATACAGGTTTTCATGTAACACAGTGAGTCTTAATAAATAAAACAGAAGATAGGCATATTTACGTTGATATATTTTTCAATGCACATCAACAATGTAGAATATATTAATTGGATCAAAAGTTTCTACTGAGATTTCGTGTCTACACTGTCTACATATTTTCACGCCGCGTAATTGATATTTTTAGGTTATAACTAGTTTTAATTTGATTACACTTCATAGTAAAGAAAATGGAAATGGTACATTAGTTTAATTAACACACCTTATAATTATCGAATCCCTCGAGGTGGTCCCGTGATAAATATTTATAGTCAAACATTTTTAGATTTCACCTTAAGAAACTAAATAAAACTAAACAGCAATTACTTAAAGTAAAAACTATAGATACAATTTTTTTCAGAATACATTCTAACTAAACTTAAATAATTACAGCATACTTTTATACGAGTACATCAATGCACCAGTTTTCACGGTGTAAGTGAACCGGTCAGTGTTGCCGCTTAGGAAAAAGAAAATCCCCAGACCTCAATTTTCATGAAATTTAGTATACGGGGGGGTTTCGGGGGCGATAAATCGATCTAGCTAGGAATCATTTCTAGAAAATGTCATTTTACTCGCTTTTTTTATTAGAAGAAAAATAAAAAAAAGATGGCGTTTGAGTAGTCCCAATTTAAACTGAAAAATGACTTTTCTTGACAAATATCGGCGAATAATAATACTATTTTTTTAAATTGCTTTAACGACACAACAACACTAAAGCTATTCCAGCAGATGGCGTTGTTAAGTAACACGAAGTCAATGAGTGTTTGCTTTGAGGTTAGACTAAGAAAATCAATTGTTTATTTATATTATTTGTGTCTTCTTAATGCACGCGTTCACTTAAAAATGCCTAAATGATCATGGAAAAAAACGCTTTTATACAATCTAACTTTACTTATAAACAATCTAACTTCACGAAGCCGAAAAATACCGAGCAAAGCTCGGTCATCCAGGTACTTAAGAATAAAGTACTCAAAAAATCCCTAGAAAACACTAAATATTTTAAAATTTTCAATTTTAAAAATATGTTCTAAGTAAAAGCAACTCTGTCATTTAACTTTGCAAATATTTCACTGTGACAAAACGAACAAAAAGCTTTAGTTGGATCAGTTATAACAGGTTTCAACCACATTTTAAACTCTTCTTGTTGTTCCCATTCTGGTCTCTAGTTTTGAGCGTATGCCTTCTTTTTTAAAGGAATTTCTATATCCACAATATGATTTTAATATATGATAACAATACACACATAGACACTATGTAAAACCGGTTTGTTCTGCGAAAAAGTAACAATTAACTTAGAAACCAGGCATTCCTTCCTTTGAATAAACGGGATGATGTATGAATGAGAAAGAAATAGCTATATCTGTACATCTTATGATAGAGTGAGACGTATAAAACCGATCGAACAACATTCTGGTAGGGGATTTACCTAAACACTAATGTCAATTCCGTAGTGCTGTCAGTAACTACATTTAAATTTGTACTTCAAATATTTTTGTATTTTTAATATCGAAAAGTCAATTATTTTTTCTTTTAATTTCACTCCTCTACCTGTTGGACGTTGGTAGTCAGATTTGCAAACGAAAAGTCGCTAGAAGTCGCTAAATTTGTTTTTGTCGCTACATGGAAAAAATGTCGCTAGGCACATTCAAAATCCGCTAAATCTAGCGACAAAGTCGCTAAAAAGGCAATACTGGAGCCGGTGAGCCCATTCATTAAAATTGAAATGTCACTGCTAAATCAACACTATATGACAAAGACATTGACAGTGATTGACATTGATATTTATGTTTTTATAACTAATGACCTATTTATTATATTTATACTTATTTAGTAATTACCCTCTTAGCCAGTGACAAGTGTTTGACTTATTCCATTTTTATATATTTTAATGGGGTTTTGTAGGTTCTAACGTGCAAATTAATACATCGGTAATTTTACGAGTTATTTAATAAACTTTTTAAATGGTACAGTGAACTTACAAGCACAAGTTACAAGTTAACAATTACAAGTATGAACTAAAACTATGAACAAAGCCTTTTTGGTAAGCGGCGCTCACGTACACTTTTTCTTGGCGGGGACGGTATCTCGAGGCGTTCGAGTGGGTTCGACGCGAGGCGAATCAGCGCCTCCTATTGGCGCCACGATTCGCGCATGCGTGGTGGTTACCGTCCAGACGAGCTTGGGATCATACTATGTAGCTATGGTTGTTTTGATGCCTTTTACTATAGGTCGACCCTGGCCAAAGGGGTTCATATTCTTACTCCACCCTTGTACGGAGAAGTTAACTATTCTTCAAGTAATTAATTACTCGTACCATATGATCATACCTTGAAACATTAAACTCGGGGCCAAAGCAAGTAACATAGCACTTGTGTTATGGGTTCTAGATAGCTAGTATACTACGTAACGTATAACATTTAATATGTAAATAAATACATATTATACTTAAACACCCAGACGCGAGACGGGAATCGAACCCATGGCGTTTACAAGCGCACCAAATTGCGTAATCGTTACGCCACAGAGGTCGTCGTTGTAATAAAAACTAGCAATATATAAAAAAAAACTAAAAAGCATTTTAGAGGCTTAACGCGTGTACTGAGAATAATAAAAAATAAAATTAAGTGTGTAAAATGGCACACTAATAAACTTGTTTATACACAAACCACGTAAATGAAATATTTCTTCTAGTTCTTTGTAATTGCTCAAAATAAATGAAATATTGTTATGGCTGTAGTGCATTGCCAACAACAACAGAAATTAAAACTATTTGAAAAAGCTTTACCACATGTTATTTTTCCTATTCTATTATTCCTATAGGAACATGGTAGAAATTATAATTGCGGACTGAACTCCGAAATACAAAAATCCATGAAGACAGTTACGAGCAAATACGCCTGAACATGAAAATTGTGTGGCACCGTAAGTTCTATATCGAACAGCTCAAAGCCTAATGACGAAAAACAATAAAAAAATGTGCACACACAGATTTATTTTTATTGCATACACATTTTTTTTTAAATTTAAATCACATACGGCAGAAGTGAAACTTCAGAAAATTAGCTTATGAGAGAAAAAGATAAATATAAAGTATCAAGAGTATTAGGATAATTATAAGGTTCTTTATTTTACCAAGCCTTTTTGGTAGGTTCTTTATTTTATTTTACTTTTTACCAAGGCAGTTTAGTCTACAAAATGGTATACCAGAATTCTAAATTTGAATTTAAATTTTAAAATTTTCATCCAATAAATAAATGTAGAGATGTTTTCAATGTGTATTCTGTTGGAATTTCTGCACTTAATCACATTTTTTTCGCATAAATTATAATTTTTTTTAATTGTACTCTGAGCTGAGCTGAGTGTGATTGATAACTAAGCTCTGTGACGTCCTACCAAGAGATCTTTTCCTAAAAAATATGGATACCTCGCCCACAGAAGCCGCCCAAGTCGTGGCGTTCCTGGATCTAGAGCATAGTCGGCGTGTCGTGGTTGCACTATTACATCTAAGCCTCTCTGCTGTCAATAGAGTGTTTCAGCGTTATCAGGAGACTGGTATGTTTATTCGCCGTTCAGAATCTGGTAGACATCGAGTCACGTCTGAGCATGATGACCGGTATATTCTGTCAGTTTCTCTAAGAAATCGTCACTTTATTCAACTGCAGCAGTGGCTTCGTGAGGATCGAAGATTGACTGTAAGCGATTCTACCATAAGATGAAGATTGGTGGAGTGTGGCATGAAACCTTATAAACAAGCTAAAATTGACGGTAGACCACCAAAGAGCGCACCTCAACTTTGCACTTGAGAACTTAAATTGGTCATACCTTCAATGGAGCAAAGTTCTCTTTTCTGACGAGAGTAAGATCATGTTGTATGGTGATGACGGAAGAAAGAAGGTGTATAGAAGAGAGGAAGAATGTTTTGCACAGTACTGCATTGAAGAAAGAGTCTGCAGTTACGGTGGCGGTGGTGATTCATGGACGACTTGGGGAGGCATAAGCGCCGATAGAAAAACCGAACTTGCGTTTGTGTCTGGCCCTTGGTTACCGTAATTAAATGGGTCACGTTACATCGAAGAGTGTCTGGAGCTTCGTGTGGAACCGTGTTTATTGGCGAAGACTTCATTTTTATGCAGGACCATGCTAGGGCTTACAGGCATTGTAAATGAATACCTGAGCGAAGTCGGTATTGCGGTTATGGACTGGCCAGCAAGAAGCTTGGATATGAATCCCATACAATACCTATGGGATGAGTTGAAGATATGAGTCAGAGCGAGATATCCTGCTCCTGAGACGCTTGGCCAGCTTAAAACAGCTAAACAAGAAGAGTGGGAATCTGCATAGAGGTCTATGCAGACGATTTACAGATTTATACTCAAGCTCCTGGAACCGAATTAAACGTAGCCATCGACCGCATAAATGATGATATTGGTCGCGTAGTCAATTAGTGTAAACTATTTGGTCTTACTGTGAACCCCCAAAAAACCCAACTGATTGTCATCGGTATTCCCAGACTAAGCGTTAAAATAAACTGGTCTGTGTTGCCTAACTAATTATTTTAACCGTAAAACAGCTAAATAAACTTGAGACGCTCCAGAATTTTCGTACAACTTATTTACTTTGATCAAACAATTATTATGTATTTGTTATTTTATATGGTATGGATGGTATACATGAGCAGCCCCCGTGGCTGCTCATGTATGCTGACGATATCGCGCTGGCAGATTCGGACAGGGGTAGGTTGGTGCGACGCGTGAAGGCGTGGAGGGAGTCGCTTGAGAACGGTGGTCTGAAGCTCAATGTGGCGAAGACCGAGTACTTGGCCTGTAACTCCACAGATCCCACACCCGTACGCATAGACGGCAACACGGTCGAGCGCACGGACCAAGTGAAATATCTGGGATCTGTGTTTCATGCGTCTGGTGACATCGATTGCGACGTCAAGGCACGCATTGCTGCCGCGTGGGCCAAATGGCGGGAGGTAACTGGTGTCATTTGTGACCCCAAGATGCCGGTAAAGTTGAAGGGACAGGTCTATAAAACCATCATTAGGCCTGTCCTTTTATACGGCTGTGAAGCGTGGCCGGTGTTAGAGCGACACAAGCAAGAGCTGCGTGTCACGGAGATGAATATGCTGCGGTGGATGTGTGGAGTGACGCGAAAGGACCGCGTTAGGAACTCCCGCATTCGCGGCAGTCTTCATGTCCGTGACATTGCGGATAAATTACAAGAGTGTCGGCTCCGTTGGTACGGCCACGTTTTACGGCAACCGGATGCTTACGTGGGTAACAAATGTCTGGCCATGCCGCCTCCGCCGGGCCCCGGTAGGAGGGGTAGACCCAAAAAGTGCTGGCTTGACGTCGTAAGGGGTGATATGCATGCCAATGGGCTCACTACCAGGGATGCTGAAGACCGTGCGAAGTGGAGAAGAAAAAGTCGGAAAGCGGACCCCGGGCGCCGAAGCGAGAGTTTGGGCTGCAACCGGGATACAACGCAAAGATGATGATGATGATGATCTTATATGGTATGGATTTATTTAGTGTGTACTATTATTTAATATGTGTCATGTATTTTATTATTATTAAGTATATCAATAAATATTTATTTATTGAATATTTTACAATAATCCTGCACACGGTCTACATCGCCAGGTAGCATAACTATTCTCGGCACTTACCATAATAGGTTGCCTGGAAGAGATCGATATTGGCGATAAGGCCGCCTTTTGTTCAACATTGTTTAGTTGTAATTTTCCTTAGATATTAAGTAGTTTTTAAGTTGAACAAATAAAGAGGTCTATCTATCTATAAATACATATCATATATGAACACCTAAACGCGAAACAAAGTGCGTTAGCCGCTATGCTATCGAGGTTGTAAAAAAATAATTGTAACAGCATTGATACTATTTTATTTTCGCCAATTTTATTCTCGCGGGTCCCATTTGAATTTCTGAGGTAAGGGCATGGTTTACGGCAACCTGCTGCTTACGCGGAAGAACAAATTTTTAATGTCTTATATCTCGCCTTCACTGGGCCCCAGAAGGATAAGCTGACAGGCGGCAAGCGCTGGCTTGACATTATATGCGTGCGGATCGAAATCCGAGATGTCCAAAACCATGTATTATAAATTGGAGACGATATAGTTGAAAAGTTTACTTTATTTAACCGTTTGTCTTGGGGTTCTACACGAAATTAACTTCTGTCCTTTAGTTTTTTTATGACGCGTAACAGAGTTCTTGGCAGTCGTTAATGACTGAGTCAAGATGTTAGTATGCCGAGGATTTTGAGTGCATTAGTGATGTCAGAAAACGAATATGTGGCTTGAATGACGTCACGCAAATTATAAAAGCGAAAGTAACACGTAAAATATACAGAAATAAAGACTATGATACAAACATCCATAGGTGATGGAAACTGTTTACTATTCAGGAGACCAGCAGTCTGTCTGCTGTTCCACATGAATACCAAATGCAATAGTAAAATAAATAAAAATATAGATGTAGAATATCAAATATAAAATAAATCAAATATCATTTATTGCCACACACAAACATTATAATCAATATATAGTATACCTACACTAGCTGACCCGGAGAACTTCTTACCGCCATACAGTAATAGAATTCTAAGAAACAAAACACAGCGCCATCTATTGGGTGTATTTGCAACCTAGATGTCAAACAATATTGAAGAATTTTATCGATGAATCAACGTCCACCGCCATCTATGAGAACTTCATAAAACTAAACAGTAAACACTTGCTTAAGAAACAATTAATTAATACATTTTATTCGTTTACATTCACGACATAAGCGAATAATTGAGATAATAACTATTCTATCCAGTAAGTTAGACCAAAATACGGGTACATGTGAAATTTGATTGAAATCGGTTCAGTAGTTTTGGAGTTTATTGGCAACATACATCGTGATACAAGATTTTTATAGATATAGATATTATACGAACAACAATATATGAGTACATATCATATTTTAT
Source organism: Malacosoma neustria (assembly GCA_963693495.1). Classification (NCBI taxonomy): domain Eukaryota; kingdom Metazoa; phylum Arthropoda; class Insecta; order Lepidoptera; family Lasiocampidae; genus Malacosoma; species Malacosoma neustria. The sequence goes on along the minus strand of OY856394.1, from coordinate 2,888,202 downwards.
ATATATCATGAAACGTTTCTATGTGCGACAGGGATACCAACTCAGCGTACTGTTATAGCTGCTCTATGCACCCTATTCTGCTTACCGCTCCTCTATTCTGTTTAGTCATCATTTCTATACAGTATCGTGTGACTCGTCTATCCGTTTAGTCATCATTTTTCTATACAATAGCATGTCACTCGCCTACCAATCCATCGCCAGTCTCTATCCAGCTCCCAATGCAGACGGTTGTCTCAAAAATATATTCTTTGTTTTAATTTTTCCTTTTTTAAAAAGGCTTTACTGAACAGCCTCATAACATTTTGGTGGCAGCGTAAAGGGATTTCAAAAAATAATCCCCGGTACCGTCTCCGCTCTAAATTCACGCGAATTCGACGCGAGTGCCGTGCAAATCCGGATATCCAAGTGCATAATAAGTTGGCTGGATTCGTCCCGAGGCCCACTGCTGCGCACCGCTAGTGCTGCAGCCGGCTTCTCCAAGAACGACCAGACCAATTGTACGAGGCCCACTGCTGCGCGCTGTTAATGCTGCAGCCGACTTCCGCAAGAGGAACCATACCCACTGTCCCGCATAAACATAGTGCTGTGACCGGTATTGGCCATCCGGCGAGCGAGATCCGACACGTCTCAACGCGCGACGCTTATCTACATTCATCCTGCCGTACGAGAATTCCGAGTAATGATTGCCGCCGTCGTTATCACTCTGTCCGTATTCAAGTAAGCGATTCTTGGTCATTGCGATTCTCAAACTTTTATTCATTGTTACTATATCATTCTTATTAATTTTGTTCTATTTCATGTATTTTTGTTCTATTTCGTGTATTTTTTTAAATAAGTCACATTTTGTATTTATTATTTAATCTTAGCCTATAATATTAACAATATGTCTGAAAGTAGAGCACCAAGTCCTAAGTTAGGGAAACCAGAACTCCAAGTAACAGACACAGACGACGATGGTCTTTGCCCTCCGCCTTCTGGCCCATCCACAAGATCTCACGCTAAAAGGAAACTCCCTGTTGGGAACGGCAAGGTCGAACTTGACCTCTCAACCCTACTAAAATTCATAAAACCTTTTGATGGCTGTAGAGAAACCCTTAATTCCTTTTTAGTAAATTGTAATAATGCTTATGAGTTAGCCACAGAACCTCAAAAAGATATCCTATTTAAATACATCCTTTGCCAACTGCAGGGCAAAGCACAAGTTGCTTGCTCTGTCAAAGAGTTTGCTAATTGGTTACAACTCAAAGAATTTCTCAAAACCCAATTTAGTGAGAGAAAACACTATGCACATTTACTCACTGATCTTCAAGAATGTAAACAACAGACCAATGAAACCGTAAGCCAATACGCTTTAAGAATAGAATCATGTCTCTCCCAATTACTTACAGAAATTTCCATTTCACATGGACATAAGAGCCGCGAAATGATAGGACGCACAGCGGCCATGGAGGAATTAGCCCTCCATCACTTCCAGATGGGACTAACACCCCGAATATCTAATATTGTTAGATGTAAAATGCCTAAAACCCTTAATGAAGCTGTTAATATGGCTATTTCTGAGGAGAAAATCCAACAGTTTCTATACAAACCGAGTATGTCCAGCTCACGTCAAGAAAGGTCAAACACATCGAAGCCAAATTTCTCAAGGCCTAATTTCTAACCAACGCGTCAGGACGAAAACCGACGTATATCCGGAAACGTTAACCAGCCTAAACCAAATTTTCCTCCTAACCGATATATTAATAACACCAATGCGCCGACTGTCTGCAGATACTGCAAAACGCCAGGACATACCCTGGAGCAATGCCGCAAACGCGAGTATAACAACAACCGCTTTAAACTTAATCAAAACCAAACAGGAACTCCTCAGCGTATACATTACGTCACGGATACTCCCGAAGATGAATACCCTGCCGACCCCGCTGAAGGTCATGACACTGTAGATCATGAAATAAAAAACGAATAACTGTCCCGTCCCGGTGCCGTACGGGACAGAAAGACTTCAAAACCGACACCCTTGTTCATAAAATCAAACTGTCTCCGCTACATGGAAGACATCTGATAAATACACCAAAATCCACTGTATCCGTGCAGAAATCAAATCTGTCAAATCCCACTGTTTCCGTGCAGAAATCAAATCTGCCAAAATCCACTGTATCCGTGCAGAAATCAAATCTGCCAAAATCCACTGTATCCGTGCAGAAATCAAATCTGCTAAATCCCACTGTATCCATGCAGAAATCAAATCTGCCAAAATCCACTGTATCCGTGCAGAAATCAAATCTGCCAAATCCCACTGTATCCGTGCATAATACAAATCTGCCAAAACCTTCCAACTCCAATGTTTTTGAGATTATAAATAATCCGGCAATAATGCTCTTACCTCACATACTTGTTCAATCCTCTGTATCTGACATTCCTTTATCCTTATTAGTCGACTCGGGATCTTCTGTAAGTTTACTAAAACATTCGTGTATAGAAAACCAGCCAAAGCTTGTAAATGAAAAAATTCAACTAAAAGGTATTGATTCATCAGAAGAATCCATCCAAACCCGAGGTCATTTCCAACTTAAATTAAAACTTCCCAAATCCAGCTTATCACACCAATTTCATGTTATTGATAAAATACACTTACCCTATGATGGTATTATAGGTTCCGATATGCTCAACGCCCATGGTTGCAACATCGATTACACCAATAATCTACTACATCTTGGTAAATCTTCTTTAAAATTACACTTCCATGATCCCGCATACATAATACCTGCAAGAAGCGAAACAGTTATAGAATGTTCTGTCCGAAATCCTAAAATAAAAGAGGGGATAGTTTTCGATCAACACCTATCCGATACACTATTGATTGCAAACTGTATAGTACGAGTAAAGGAAAACAATAGAATCAACATATCCGTCGTAAATACTTCCGAAGAACCTGCAACAATAAAATCAGACCTTAACCTAAAACTTATTCCCGTTAATCCCTTAGAATTCCATGAAAAATCCATTGCTTCCGTTAACCATATATATACAACAACCAATATTGCCCTACGAACAAAAGAAGTCCTCAAACAGTTGCGTGTCTCGCACTTGAATAGCGAAGAAAGGGAAGCCCTCTTCGAATTATGCTCCGAGTTCTCTGATATCTTTCATCTTCCTGGAGAAGATTTATCTTATACAAATGCCCTAAAACACGAAATCAAAACAACTACTGAAACACCAATCCATACTAAAACTTACCGATTTCCAGAAGTTCATAAAGCCGAAGTCCGCAATCAAATCGATAAAATGCTGAAGCAAAATATCATAGAGCCCTCTAATTCCCCTTAGTCTTCACCCATATGGGTAGTTCCGAAAAAACTAGATGCCTCCAACACCCAAAAGTGGCGGGTCGTAATTGACTACAGGAAACTCAATGATGTCACAATTGGTGACACCTATCCTTTACCTCAGATTACAGAAATCCTAGATCAACTTGGTAATAGTAAATACTTCTCAACCCTAGATTTAGCATCCGGGTTTCATCAAATATTACTGAATGAAGCTGACAAAGCAAAAACAGCCTTCAACGTCCCAGAAGGACACTTTCAATTTCTCCGGATGCCGTTTGGGCTAAAAAATGCCCCTGCCACGTTTCAAAGATTGATGAATTCCACCTTATCAGGGTTACAAGGCATCAAGTGCTTTGTATACTTAGATGATATAGTCTGCTACGCATATGATATGCAATCCCACATTTCAAACCTTAGATCCATTTTCCAAAGAATCCGAGATTTTAATTTAAAACTACAACCCGATAAGTGTGAGTTCCTAAGAAAAGAAGTCTGCTATCTTGGTCACGTTATTACCGAACAAGGCGTTAAGCCAAACTCTGACAAAATTAAAGCCGTTACCGAATTCCCAGTTCCTAAATCCCCCAAGGATATTAAATCATTCCTTGGATTAGTATCCTACTATCGCCGTTTTATCCCAGACTTTTCAAAGACTGCAAAAGCCCTTACCAACCTTCTGAAAAAGGATATTGTTTTTAAATGGCAAAATGAACAACAGCTTGCCTTTGATACACTGAAACATAAATTAACAACTGCCCCATTACTAATTTATCCTAATTTTTCTAAACCCTTTATCCTTACCTGTGATGCCTCAACATATGCTGTAGGTGCCGTCCTCTCTCAAGGTCCTATTGGTAAAGATCAACCAATTGCCTATACGTCACGAACCCTCAATAAAAGCGAATCCAACTATAGTACAACTGAAAAGGAGTTATTAGCTATCCTTCACGGTTGCAAAACCTTCCGACCTTACCTTTATGGAAATAAATTCCAAATCGTAACCGATCACAAGCCATTAAAATGGCTTTTTAACCATAAAGATCCCAGTAGTAAACTCCAACGTTGGCGGTTAAAACTGGAAGAATATGAATACGAAATTATATATCGCAAGGGTAAATTAAATTCCGCCGCCGACGCTCTCTCCAGATATCCTGTAAACCCTATATATCCTGAAAACAAAAGTAATTTGAGCCCGAATTCTATGAATGATACTAACCCGAATGAAAGCTCCGTAACCCCACTGGTATCACCACTACCTGAAATACCTCAAGAAATCCTCGATGACGTGATAGGAACAGACTCCAATCCCGTAGATAACAGTGACTTAAGTCTTACCTTTCCAGATGCTCCTACTCCCCCAGAACGTTTTGTTCCCACAGATCCTCTTCTCATACAACCCGAACAATGTCCTGAAACACAATCAGATCCTCAACCGTCAATTAGCTGGAAAAATCCTGAAACCTTACCTGCATCCATAGCCGCTCGTTGTGATCCTGAAACTCCTTCTTCAGCACCTGAAAATTTACCTTTATCCGACGAAACCTACAACAAATTCCTAAAATCAGCTACGAGATTATATAACACTAATATTGTAGAACACAACGAAGACCTTCTGAAAGGGACACAAAAGTTAATTATAATACCAACCACAGTAGACATGGATGAGTCCATACCTTATGTTCAAGAAATACTTGGCAATTGTCCAAGCCCTCAGCACGAAGAATTCCTGAAAATGGAAAGATCCCTTCACACCTTTTTACCCCTTACAATTGGAAATAAAACTTACCTTTTCCTATTCACTAAAGTGCATTACTTCGACGATCACTCGTATCCCGACATATTTAAATGCCTCAAATATGCTCGTGACCAAATAATCATGTCATATCCTACTATTAATGAAATAAGTATTTCAGATTTCAAAAATCCTTTTGATAGGCACTCCTTTGCCAAAATTTACAATATGTTGGCTTATTTATTTGATGGAACCAATATAACAATCCATATATACCATAATAACATCATATATCCTTCACTTAGTGAAATCCCTAAAATCCTAAAAGAAAATCATGACATTCCAATCGCAGGCCATTTAGGATCCGCAAGAATGCTTAGCCGCATTAAAGAAAGATTTTTCTGGAAAAACATGCGTAACGATATCGAAAACTATGTAAAAAATTGTTCATCATGCCAAACCAATAAAGCGTTGCGTAAAATAAACAGAGCACCAATGGTTATAACATCCACTTCTACATCCCCGTTCGAGAGGTTAGCTCTCGACATCGTAGGTCCCTTACCTGAATCCGGCACGGCCAAACTTAAATATATCCTAACTATGCAAGACGACCTAACTAAGTTTTCATTAGCTTACCCTCTTCGCAGTAACACCGCGGCAGAGGCAAGTGATTGTCTCCTTCATTTTATATCACTATTCGGAATCCCCAAACAAATACTCACCGACCAGGGCACCAATTTTACGGCAGACTTATTCAAGAAAACGTGTGAATTCTTAAAGATAAAACAATTATGGTCATCACCCTACCACCCACAGACACAGGGTGCACTAGAAAGATCACATTCTACTCTTAAAGAGTACCTTAAATGCTACGTCAATGAAAACCAAGATAACTGGCCTCAATATGTGTATACTTCTATGTTGGCATACAACACCGCTGTACATTCAACAACACATTATTCGCCCTATGAATTATTATTTGGGCATAAGCCCCATATCCCAGATTCAGTATATAATGATAACGCCAATAATACTACCTATCCCGAATATGTGAAGCTCTTGCAACACCGCCTGAGACATGCGCGTGATAAAGCCCTAGAATACATTCATAAATCCAAAGAAAATTCCAAGTCTTACTACGATTTACATACACGACATGTTCAGTACAAGGTAGGCGATTATGTCCTATTAAAAAACCACCTTAGAATGCGCAAAGCCTTATCACCTATATGGAAGGGTCCTTATAAAGTCGTGAAAATTCATGGTAATCACACTTTATCCCTACTGATAAATAGACGCCATGTGAAGCATCACTATGACGAAGTTAAACTCGCGGAAGTACCTTCCATACAATAAATAAATAAATATAAAATATATTTATAAAAAAAAAAAAATTTAACATTCGTTAAAGTTACGTCAGTATCAAACTGATCACTAGAAATATATTATAAATAACCTATATTCTGATATTATATTATATAATTATAATATAGAAAGATTATATTTTAAATAAACCTAAATAAAAGGTTAATTAAATAAGTTAAAATAAATAATATAAAATTAAGTAAAACTAAACATAATTTAAGTAAAACTTTATAATTATAAATAAGCGTAATTAAATGTTAAGTAGGTTAATATATACATTTCTATGTAACTATTCTTAGTTAAAAGTGGCTAAATTCAGCAGTTGGTAACTCCAATACCCCTTTTCTTGCAGCGTCTTGGCCCAAGTTCAAAGTCATCGAAACTATGTTCAACCTATCAGCTCGAGCTCCGGCATATATTTTGACCCGATTGGCGAACTCAAAATTAACGTTGGATATTTAGATGTAGTAACCCCGTTTGATATTTCCCACATTGGACCTCATATTCAAAACATCAATTCTGTATTAGGTACAATACGTTTCTTATGTGGCCAAATTGAAATTAAAACCACTAGTGAATTGGAATGTCATAATATGTTGGAACCACTCACTGTCAGGTACCAAGATATGGTCTCTGAATACTCCTCCATCGCCCATCTCCTAAATAATAACAGATTCAAACGTGGAGCCTGGTTAGGAGGTATAGGCACACTATCTAAGACCATTTTCGGGACTCTGAACGAGGATGATGCTATCAAATATGACAATGCCATACAGCTTATACAAAACAACGGAAAAAGCCTGGGTTCATTAATTAAGGAAAATATTTTAGTTACTTCTTCTACTTTATACAAATTTAACGAAACATTACATAAAATAAAAATTAATGAAGCCAGACTTAACGAAGGTATCGACAATCTCTCATTAAAATTAAAAAACTTATCTATAATATCCAATAATCTAAATACAAAAGCAAATATAAATTCAATATTAAACAGTTTGGAAACCTCTGTCCTTGCCTTATCATTTCAATTAGAAGACATAACAAATGCAATTATGTTTAGTAGTCAAAACATACTTCACCCAGCTGTGCTACTTCCCACGCAGCTGTACCAAGAGCTTGTCGATAACTATAGATACTTACCTGCTGAACAAAAATTACCTGTTGCTTTAGAATTAAGTCATATTCATATTCTAATGAATATATCTAATGTAGTTTGTTATAGTTTAAACAACAAGATTGTTTTTATATTAAGAATACCTTTAGTATCGCCCAAGGAATACAGTTTGTACCATAATATAGCACTTCCTACCCCACATAACACAGTAAAACCAAATTCATTCAGTTTTATTATTCCTAGTAGTAAATATATCGCAATGACCAAGGATAAATCAGAATATTGTAACCTCGAATCACTGAAAGAATGCAGAGTGATAAGCCCTCGCGAGTACATCTGCGACGTTATGACCGTGTACCCAACCAGTGCAAATCCAAGTTGTGAAAGTGAGTTAATCTCTAACGTAATAAGTGTCCTACCAGTGCAATGCCAAACGGACTTCATTTACGGAAATCTAGATTTATGGAAACCACTTAGTAATAATAACTGGATTTATGTACAATCCCAAAGTAATAAACTATATATAGAATGCCAGACACAGAAAAGTTTAGAAATTAATATTGTAGGAACAGGAATTGTAAATATACCGATTAACTGTTTTGCATACTGTAAAAGTACTAAATTGATACCAAAATTTAATAACATCAAAATAAATGTCATTGTAACTCATTCCGACTTCAATATAATAAATGACTCTTGTTGTACCTTAGATAAGTTTAAAAAGGAGATAAATAATGAACCTCGTATAAATCTACAGAATATCGATTTAGATATTTTTACTCAGAAAACTAAATCAAAATTAGAATCTATGTCCCATAAAACAGACGAAATTATAAACCAACACCAAATTATTAAATACGAGACTCATTATACAATCCTGTTAATTTTAATATCTTTTATTGTCTTTTTATTTTGTACATTTAAGTTTATTTTATACATTAAATCGCACAACCGTCTCTCCTACCGAATTCCTCTATTTACCCGATCCGTTCCTGTGAACTCACCCGAACCTGTAATCCAGACTCCAAAACCCGAACCTGTCATTCCTGTTAAGATTAATAAACAACACCAGAATCCGGAGATTATTCCATCTCCCAGTACCAGAAGAAATATATGACATCTTTAATGTTCTTCTCCTAAACTTCGAAATTTCAACCCCGAAGTTTAGTCTACCCCGGGGAGGTGTTATAGCTGCTCTATGCACCCTATTCTGCTTACCGCTCCTCTATTCTGTTTAGTCATCATTTCTATACAGTATCGTGTGACTCGTCTATCCGTTTAGTCATCATTTTTCTATACAATAGCATGTCACTCGCCTACCAATCCATCGCCAGTCTCTATCCAGCTCCCAATGCAGACGGTTGTCTCAAAAATATATTCTTTGTTTTAATTTTTCCTTTTTTAAAAAGGCTTTACTGAAGAGCCTCATAACAGTACGCTGTGTTTTTAGCACAACACTGATTTTCAGTTGCGCCCTTCCATTTCAACGTCATAGTTTTCTTTGGTGCACAAATTGTAAGTCGATTGATCATCATTGATAACTTAAGAGATAAAAATAACTATAATCAATATTGTAACACAATAACAAAAAAACATTATTACTAATCATTCAGAGAAAAACAAAAAACAAATATTATATTACAAATCAATTAATTAAAGGAGCATTTTTTTAATGTATTTTGAGAGAAAAAAAAAAACAGAAAATAGTAGGAGAGAAAAAAAAATACATTTCTACTACTACAACGATTTATCGTAGCGATTTAACTGCACAGTTCGTTTGTGCAGTTTTATCGATAGTGTGGCGAAAATTGGCACAGATTTTTTGGTTGGTGCAAACGATCGGAGGCATGAGGAAAAGTTACAAATTTTTTTAAGACTATTGAATTTACGATTTTTGTAATACAAGAAGATGGATTTATTTAATTTAAAAAATTTAATTTAAATTTCTGTAAATGACATAAGATGTATCGTTACTACAGCTTTAAATAATATACCATGATTTTTTTATAAATATGTAATTGAAATTATTAGACATAACTTCAGTCTACTTTTTCCATTTGACACTTCTGCTAATCGTGTTGGTATCGACAGAAAACATTAGTAGTAAGTGATCTTTATGATCTTATATTAAATTAAATTATTTTGATTGTCTGACCACCTCTGTAACGTAACGGCTTTCGCACATATTGGTTGTATCACAGGTTTGAAGCCCGTCCGGAATTTGGGTGTTTATTTATAATATGTATTTATTTACTCAAGAAAAGTATATCAATTATTTAGTATCCATAACACAAAATTTCTGCTATGCACTCTATGAGTAGATGATGCTGTGTAATTTGTTACGATATATTTATTTATCGCAAAAAATTTGTAATTGAGTTATGAATACAATTATTTTAATTATTTTTACTTGGAACTCTTGGTTTCTAAACCATAATATAATCAAAAGAGTGTTTCGAGAACACATGTGAACAATGTTTATGTGGGTGCTTCATTAAACATTTAAGTTAACTAGAGCTTCATATCTGTTGCGTCCACTTTATATTTCAGAGTCCGAAAAGCCACTCTAAATATAGACACAGGCTGAAGCTTCGCCACGAAGAACCGACGTTAATCAACACGACTTTTTGGGAGTGCAAATTAAAAATATCAATTTCTGTGTTTTTCGTATTTTGTGCTTGGCGAATAGTGATGTCAGTAAACGAATGTAGTTGTGATGACGTAACGAATGCTAATTTTAAAACTGATGCACGATTTTATTATTATCATTGTAATGGTACAAACCTAGTTTATTCCAAATTTCCTTTTCAAGGTATGATCAGATTTTCTTTTTCATTGAAGAAAACTTAGGAGACGAAAATTAGCTTGAGGATATTTAGCTACGCACCATTAAGACTTTAAAAAAATAGTATTATCTAAGATTAAACATACACTATAAATAATTTCTTTTTCATATATTATCTTCCACTATTTTGTCTAAGTAATAGAGCATAAACTTGAAAAATGTAAGCAACTCTATGTGGCAAGATACAAAGATACAATTATGTACAAGATACAATCATCCTGTATTCACATAATAAAATAAAAAAATAAATAAAATAAAATAAGCCTTTATTGCTGTATCCTAATCCTAAATATATCAAAACTTAGATGTGTAAAAATTAGACGTGCTTAAAACTACATTAATATAATTCTAATTTAAAATTCATTCTAACTTAAGCTAACATCTGCCACTGGTTTTTATTTTACAGCTTGTCCTTCGACAAAGGCCTCCTCTAAAGCTTTCCATTTGGTCCTGTCTTTGGCAGTGCGTGTCCATTCCAACCCTGCCATCCTTATCATATCATCTTCCCAACGTTTAAACTGTCTACCTCTGTTTCTTTTTCCATCCCGTGAGTACCATTCTGTCACAATTCTTGTCCACTTTTCTTCCCTTTCCCTCAACATATGTCCCGTCACATAATAAAGACACTTTAATTATTTATTAGAAGATTTAATTTCACAAAACAATTATGTTACACCCAATAAAATGGACAGGATTTGTTTTGGATTTCATATTACCTAACCATAATTACAATATTGGAAATAAAATATTTTTTTCGATTTGATTTAAATACCATATATCATATAGATGCTAGTTTGCAAAGAAGTATGCCACGCTTAAATAACGCAGTAGTTTTTTGAAGTTACTCGTACCTCATCCGATTCTAGGATACGTTTTCCTAGAGTAAGGTTTCATTAATGCATCAGGGGACTGCAATTAGACAGCAGGTGTAAAGTCGTTCGGTGAAATTTACACCTAACAAATTGAATTCCCAATCAACGTATACTCGTAAAAACACGAATGTAATTGCCTCTCAAAGATTTCATTTGCAATAATGTTTATATTGTCATCTATAATTAACAATTTCTTCTTCCATATGTAAGGTATATACGGATATAACAGGCGTGCGAACTTTTGTCTTATTGGAAAGAATATTCAAAAATACATTCTATTCTTCCTTTTTGTTTATCTCTATGTACCTGGCACCTGAAAATCAATTTTTATTATTTTTTTATTAACTAATCGTTTATTCGTGGTCTGTTCTTAAATTTTCATTAAAAAAATTATTTGTTCGAGTATTGTTTATTTATAAAAAAATAAACAAATTTATTTTTACAACTTGGCGCATTATAACTCAAATTCAAATTTTATTTTTAATTTCCGCACGCATTGTAAAAAACTACTCTATAATTATTCCAAACGCGCCAAAAGAAGTATAATTTCAAAAATAATCATTATTTCATTGCGTTTATCGTAAGTCTGCGAATGCACCTTGAATTATAGTTATCGAATACAGTCAATGGTATATTTCAGCCGCGGCGTGGGTGGACTGCTTGCTTCAATCATAATTAAATTTCAAATATTTCGAGCACCAACGGAATGCATGTTTAATTTCGTACTTTGGTATTCATAAGTTCAAAATTGGAGTTTTGTGACGTGTATTCGTTCTGGATTATGTTCGGGAAATAAATAACAATGACTAAGTTGTTTCCTTGAGTTACCTTATGTATTTCCAGAGTAATAATGTTAAAGAATTTTCTTTCTTTTATTAGAGAATCCCACCTATTGTAAGATCGACCTTCATTGATTTTCTTAAAGGATAATCTTTTTTCCCTTCTTCTCTTTTATCAGTGCAAGGGCGGAGAAAAAATACTGACCTCTGCGGCCGAGGACGGCCTGTCGTAAAAGGCGACAAAACAACCCACCCTAGCTATGTGGATGCCAAGGCTGTATGGATGGCGACTACCTTTGGTCTAGGTATGCCGCCATAATAACTTTGTGTTGTGTTCCGGTATTAATGACCCAAGTTCCTGTACTCTTATGGGATAGCAGCATGTTCGCGATGCCACTGGAGCTGCCAGCACCAATACGCAATGGTAACTGCTAAATTCTAAGTGGGTCGTCAGCTTGTCTGCTGTCCTACAGCAATAAAAAAAACAAAAACTATTTAACCCGGCAAACGTTGTTTTGCCATATGAATTAAAAAAAGTAGCCTATGTCCTTCTCCAAGGTCCAATCTAATCATTTTTTTGGAAGCGCGCGGATAGAATTTTTGAAATTCTATCCGCGCGCTCCCCGTTATAATATTGCACCTTTAAATTACCTACCTAGAGGTACAACTTGGCTAGTTTGCCTTAATGATAATCCGCTGGTAGACACTGAGCCTGCGTGTATGAATTTATTTATTTTATAAATTATTTTCTGCGCCTGAATACGTCGTACTTGCAGTAAATAAAAGGTGAGTAATAAAGAGTTTTCAGTTATTTGTGGTTTAGGTCGAGTGCACATCAGCCACTGGCATATGTCCTCATTTTAAATAAAAGTAGGTCGCCATTAAATATATCTTAAATAAGACATAAAAAACCCGCTTTAATTCTGAGAATTCCCACTGGAGTCGATTGACACGTTTATTGGATGGAAGGTCGGTTTATTATTGAAAGCCGTTCTTGAGTCAAGTCCCGCAATAAAATAAACGATGAACTGATGAAAAGTGGGGCTCCAGCTGAGATTTTCTATTTGTTGTTGCTGAGAAACAGCAGACGATGCAGGTGTAACAACAAGTGCAAACAGTTTCTATCCGTGCAGGAGCGGATGTTTGCGACGCCAGGGGCACCGCAAAAATACTGTTGTCGGCTAAATAGGGGTACCGAAAGCTGGGTCACTAATGCCCAAACACAACACAAGGTTCTTTTCACGGCATACTTATAGACCAAGGGTGGTTGCCATCCAGACGGGTCCTACCACGTAGCTAGGGTTGTTTTGTCTCTTTACGACTGGCCGCCGCCGGCTGCAGGGGTCAGCATTCTTACTCCACACCTAGACGGTGAATATTTATTTCTTTCCCCAGGGCTACAGAGACAAAAAGGTTTCGTATCAAATAAAGACGATAGGCTGGCTCAGAGGTTAAGCAGAAAGTTTTGTAAAGTCGTATTTTGGGGACATATCCTCACGGAAGACAAAATATTTGTACGACCGTTTGTCCTCATCTGGTCTAGGTCAATAATAATAATAAATATTCTTTATTGTACAACACACAAAAAGAACAACGCAGCACAGAAGACAAACAAATATTAAAGATTGTACAAATGGCGGTCTTATCGCTAGAAGCGATTTCTTCCAGGCAACTTTAGGATGGATTAGAATTAGTGGTATATAATAAATACAGTACTTACATACATATTATCCGTGCAGGGGCGGAGAAAGAATACTAACCTCTGCGGCCGGGGTCGGCCTGTCGTAAAGAGACAAAACAACCCACCCCAGCTACGTGGTAGGGCCTCAAGCCCGTCTGGATAGCGACCACCTTTGGTCATAAGTATGCCGCCATAATAACCTTGTGTTGTGTTCCGGCATTAGTGACCCAAGTTCCTATACCCTTATGGGACAGCAGCGTGTTCGCGATGCTACTGACGTTGTAAACACCCCTAAGGGACGGTAACTGCTAAATTCAAAATAGACCGTCAGCCTGTCTGCGGTCCTACAGCATTAAAAAACATATACCTATATAGTATATAATAAGATAATATATAGTATAAAAGTAATTTAAAGTAAAGGAAGACAAAATAAATAAATGCTTACGAATAGTTTTTCATAAATATTCCTTTACTAGTCTATTGAAGATCGGCAAGGATTTAGAAAGTCTGATATTAGCAGGTAGAGAATTCCAAAGACGAGTGGCCTGAACCGTAAAAGACTTTCCTGAGAAATCAGACGAGTGAAGAGGTTATAGGAATTATTATAATATAATACACAAATAAATTTCATATTATGAAATTTATTTGTGGGCACATCTTGCAGTACTTAGTTTTATGAAGGGCAGGGTATTGTGTTAAAAAAGTTGATTCTCATTTAATACTTTGCTGGCTTGATATGTTGTTGAGTTTTGAACTTCAGTGTAATTAGTGACTCCTCGTTCATATTAATCACAAAAAATACAGCTGACCATCCTTGACAGAAAAACGGCGCTGTATTTCCTTGACTACTCGTAGGTATAGTATGTCTCCTATTACAACCTTTAGATTCCGAAGCTTCTAGGGTCTGATGTACGAAGAGTATTGTCACAAAGCGAAACCAACTAAATTCCGTTGTTGAAAAATTATGACAAAATTGTTGGAAAGGAAATAAAGACGGGACACTAAGAAGAAAGAATAACATAATAAAAAGAACTTGAGAGGTGTCAAGGGACACCCGGATGGAACGAAGTTCCTTTCGATTAATTAGTGAAGCAATTGTAATAAAATTTTATTTTTTTTAAGTTATAATAATATTTTTTTTATTATTAACAAATATAATGTAATATAAACTTAATCAGTAACTAACCTAACTCCATCAGCAATATCTGGAACTTGTGCAGAAACACTGTCAGGATTCATTATTATTATTTTCTATTATTTATTATGTACAAAAAAACCTGTATACACTCAACAAAAATAATCGTCGCGACACCACACTGTTAAATGCGAAATAGAAATGAAAATATCTGGCTTGCTTTCTATAAGAGAGAGAGATAGAGACAGACAGAGAAACATGCGCACGCCGCACAGCTTACAATAGCTTACTATAGCAAAAAGTGTCGTTACAACTTTTCGTGAGAATTTTTTCCGTCTAGCCCCCTTTCACAACGCGCGATAAGGTACTTCGTTCCAAAAAGAGAGAACGGAAATGTGTATAAGAAATACAAGAAGTTTAAAAAGTTATATTCTCCCCATTCATATGACACACTAATAACTAAGAACTCTAGGCTTTACCATATCAATGACAACGATGAGCTGGTGAAGACTGACGCAAACAAAAATGTAAAATGCATTTACTGTAGGCATATTATCTACTTTGTGCTGTAGGCGGAGTAATTACTTAGCTCCTAATGAATGAGCCAACCTACTGGCGTCGCCTTAGAATTGACGGCAATTATCATCGTCTGGGATACCGATGTTCGGCTCATTGTACAATTAATTGTTTGCTGATACAATTTGAGAGCTCGCAATTTTCTTTACCATTTAATAACCTTGGTTATTAAGGCACTTGCCCACTAGTGGCATTTGTGTTTGGGTACGGCTATGTGATCCTGCACTCAGTTGCAGTGAATAGGTCAGATGAGCTACTATTAGTGTTCATTATTGAATATTAAAACTATTGATTAGTTGACTTGTAAGATTTATTATAATTAATATTGTCAAATTTTTGCATCGCGTGCTCACGGTAGCCTGTGACAGATCGGTAATAGGCAATAGGTCATGTTTAATTATTGGTTGTAGGTGCTTGCCTTTCCCCGCACCTCTCCCTCGCCCGTCTTGATGACGCAACAAAAATTAGAAGCTAGGGATGTTTGAACACGTAGAGATATCTACTCGCCGAAAGCAATAGTGCAAATCTCTCGGTCGGATAAAATGTGACCCGGGGCGCTTCTCTAAGGTGACACACGATTTGAAGTTGTCGTGTAAAGGTGGTGATCGGGGTTTTACTCAGTATGCCGTTGCGGCTGCCGCAGGCCATCACATCTTGGCAAACAGCTAAGCCAGGCGGTAGTAGCGTTAGAAAGAAGAAGAAGAGGCCGATATAACCACGTCCTCTAGAATTTAGCGTAGTACTGGTAATTCGATTTCGCTGCGTTAGAAAAAGATATGACTGAAATAGGCATTTGTCTAAAAATGGGAAAGTCACGACGTGAAAATAAAGTATAATAAAATATATTTAGCACAAACACATAATTAAATTATATTAAATTAAATTGCTTTTTATTGCACTAAACATTATAAGGGTGAAACTTAAATACTACAAACTTATATAAAACTAGCAGCCCGTCCCAGCTTCGCACGGGTATTTAACAAAAAATTAAAAATTAAACCCTTCTATTTTTTTTCGGTCTCGGGGAAAAACCTCTCTTGACGGGTTATCCCGGCCCGGGGGGACCGAGGGATATAAGGGACTCCGGAAAAGATGTTCGACCCACTAAAAAACCCCGCTGTTCTCCTATCGTCTACGCCCGGGCCCACGGATATATGGCCTGCCGATCTCGTGGCCCGGGCCGGCGCCGGCCCACGCTTTGTCTTAAAGCGGGCCCCTTCTAAAGTGCTGGCGCCAGGGGGTCAGGGTTTCGTCCCCCCGGTGCTCTCTTGTAACAACTCTAGGAGTTGAGGGGGGCTGTGGAACAGCACGCGGCCTTCTCCCTCGCGGCAATAGTGCGGGCGGCGGATCCTCCCCCGAGAGGCCGCCCGCGGCCGTTTTCTACGGCGGCCGGAGATCGTTGCCCGCCCTCCGGCGCCGACGACGCGGCCTACGTTGGCGGGAGGGGAGTGCGGTGGCGGACTCCCGCTCCCGTTCCGCCGCCTCCCTTGCAGACACTACTGCCTCGCAAAAGAAGGCGACGGCCGTCCATCCAGGATCGCCCCCGACCATGGACAGAACCAGGGCCGGGAGTGACAGGTCCGCGGCCAATTCCGGACGGGACTCGCATCCCCGTCGCGTGCTAGTCAGGCGTGGGTACGACTATCAGACGACATTCCAGAAAAAGCAGAGTCGCCTGACGTCGTAGCCGGCCCAGCAAGACCAACCGACAGCGAGGATGCAATTCCCGCCCCGGGAACACTCTGTGCAGGTGCAGTCGAAATAGGCATGGTTTCGACTACCAAATCAGGTCCCAGGGTAGAACCCGGGACCCCAATCAGTATTCGCAATCATCCCACCGGGGACCACGCCACGAACAGAGAGCTAAGTTGGAAAGGATGTAAGAGGTAGACGGAAAGAAAGGTAGGACTCTGTCGCCTCGAACGGAGAGGGGAGTGAAGCGACGGATGCTCGGGCACCTCGGGTACGCACACCCGTGCACTCCTCGGACAGAGGAGCGCCCCTGAGGGCAAACCCTTCTATTTGCGTCAGGTTACTAAAAAAATAAAATTATAAAGAAAGTTTGAATATTATTATTTCTATGAGCTTTTATTTTAATGATTTTTTTTGTTATTACTTTTTATTTATTTTTCGTTATTTTTTAATAAGTATTCTAATTTTTGTAAAAACCCCAGTGACGCACGCCAACATTGCTTATGGTGCTGCCTAGCTAGCCGAACAGGGTGAGCGGCTACCACGCAACATTTTTCTAATACTTACATTTTTAAACTCGTGATATCTTTCGAATGGAATATCCGAATTGAATAATTCAAAAAGTTGTATAAAGGTATTGAAACAGTTTTGAATATGAAGTAATTTATTTTGATAAGGATTAATACCAAGATCCAAATAAAGAGTCTTTTCTAGGGGCGGCATTTCAATTAAAATTTTAAAATAAAAGAACACTTATTGTGGCATAACTATAATAGTTAGACATATGCTGTCGCGACACTTTTTGTAAATAATGATGTGTTCTGCAAAGTTGTAGTACATTATTTTATTCTATCATCAATAGTTTTCGCAACGCACGCGATTTAAATAATATTTTAGGTAATTTTTTTACACTTTGGGTTACATTATTGGAGTTTTAATAAGGATCCCTAATTTTTTTGAAAATATAATATAGCCTATGTCACCCGGGGATAGTGTAGCTTCCCAACAATGAAAGAATTTTTTAAATCGGGTCAGTAGTTTCGGAGCCTATTCAAAGCAAACAAACAAACAAACAATCAAATCTTTCCTCTTTATAATAGTAGTATAGATGACTAAAAGTAGATAAAATAAAATAATTGATTCCACTTGCTCCAGAACTAGATCTATCTATATCTCTGGGGCATGTTTCTTCTCCCATTTTTAATTAACTAATTCTGCGAAAATGAATAT
This sequence comes from Malacosoma neustria, assembly GCA_963693495.1. NCBI lineage: Eukaryota > Metazoa > Arthropoda > Insecta > Lepidoptera > Lasiocampidae > Malacosoma > Malacosoma neustria. The sequence goes on along the minus strand of OY856394.1, from coordinate 2,869,849 downwards.
TATATATTTTACAATGTGAGTGCGAAGGAGTGATTCTGCGCGTGCGCGCGCGCGCTCCTGTTTGTATGTGTGTGTGTGTATGAATGTGCGTATGCGTATGTGTAAGTGTGAATTTTTTTAGCCAGTGTATAATTAATCCCTTATAAACACTGAAGCGCGTTTACAGTGCCTTCGGCATCGTAAAAATACTCGTACATAGGCGACAGTAGCTGCTAACTATTGTATAGTGAGTCAGCATGTCTGCTGTCCCATTGCATTATAAAACATAAAACAAGACCAGAAACTACGTATAGTTGCATAATTTTAATTCAACATATAACTCGCGTCAAACCTCAAAGTCACAAGTACACCATCCGTGGATACAGTGCGAATACGCAGAATACTCCCCGAGGTTGTGAATATTGTATTGTATTTATCATGTAATTAAATGAAATTGAAAATTAAAAAAACAAAGGTACTTGATATCAATCCTTCAATATATCTCTCGTTTAACAAATTAATGATATTTATTAGTGATGACTTAAGGATCACGGAAGTAGTTTTATCCGTGCAGGGGTGGAGAAAGAACACTAACCTCTGCGGCCGGGGTCGGCCTGTCATAAAAGCCGACTAAACAACCCACCCTAGCTATGTGGTAGCGCCTCAATCCTGTCTGGATGGCGACCACCTTTGGTCTTAAGTATGCCGCCATAATAACTATGTGTTGTGTTCCGGCATTAGTGACTCAAGTTCCTGTACCCTTATGGGACAGCAGAGTGTTCGCGATGCCAGTGGCGTTGCAAATACCCATAGGCGACGGTAACTGCTAAATTCTAAGCGGGCCATCAGCCTGTCTGCTATCCTACAGCAATAAAAAAGTAGATTCTTCTTTCTGCCCCTCACATTATGTGGGTACATCATGTTCTCTCCTTCCAATCTGCTCTGTCAGTCGTCATCTAATCATTAATACCTTATTCGTGCTATCATTTTGACGCAACACATATTTTATTTGGTCTACCTATTATATCCATACATTCTCATTTCTAAAATTTTCCTTTTTCAGCATTCATCTCTTCGCATTCAATCAGTGACGACTGCATGCTCAAGAAGTTAATTGCGAAAACAAATACATAAATATACAAATACAGAATGATCCCAAATAAAATACAAGTTGTAAATAAATAGCTAATGACTTACTAAACAAAATAAAAACCAAAATTCAAACAGTAACATGATAAATTTTTAAAATATACTAATTATTAAAGATGTCAATACATGTTGATTTGAATTTAAAAATTGTTTCATTGAAAATATCAATGTCAATATTATAACTTACAATTGAATTATACAATTTGGTCAATCTATTTATTGGAGAGATTATACGAATATAGCCGCTGTAAACGCTTAATTCAAAATGACATCATGGCCTTTAAAAAAGAGTAACAAACGAGACCCTTAAATTCGCCTTTCGTATTGATAATCTAAAAACCATTTATCATGTTTGGGCCGATCTCAGTTTTGTTTGTCATATTTCATTCTGTCAAGTTTTATATACGATCCAATCCGTTATAACATGAAAGTTATGACAGTAAATCAATTAAGGTATCCCGAGTAACATGGGGGAGACGGTATCGAAGAAATTCACGCCGATTGCTGGGCTAACCCTTAACTGGTGACATGACAAATTTAGAACACTACAAAAGACTTGATGCTCCACCCGCGACTTCGTCCACATTCGTACGGATTTCTTAAAACTTTATATTTATATTATATGTTAAGTGAAGATATCGCAATAACTTTTTTAGATAAGGGCCAAGTGTCTAAGAAATAAAACTTGAAATCTATCCAGTAGTTCTGGCGTGATGCGCGCACAACTGCAGACGTCTATCATTGTATTTATATAGAAGATTAAACTCAAATTGCGTGTTTCAAAACTGTCTTAATACTTAACCACTGGCATGATCAGAAAACAGTTAAAATTAAATAAATTTTTTGAAGAAAATTTAAAAGATTTAGACCCTATTTTTACGTTTCAGCCTACTTTATGTAAGAAAAATTTAATACTTTTTACTAAAAATTTAATGTAGAAAGAAAAAGAAATATGGAAAAGCTACTGACAAACGCGAAACCGCGGCTAGTGCGGCGTGGTCAATTCAACAAAACTCTCAACGCGCACTACATCTATAAGACTCCGGGTCCCTGGTGTTAAGGATGTTGAAGAATTACACTGATGCTTCCTTATTTTAACGCATTTCGACACACTGTCAAACACAGAGACAGTTCTCATTTTTTCTACCCTCGCTTACCTTTATTGTATAAATGTATTAATAAATTGCTTCTAGAGTTTGAACTTTGTGTGTGTCATAACCACGTAGATTTATAAGAGCCTTTTTTTATTGCTGTAGGACAGCAGACAGGCGGACGGCCCACTTAAAATTTAGCAGTTACCGTCGCCTATGGATGTTTACAACGCTAATGGCATCGCGAACACGCTGCTGTTCCATAAGGGTACAGGAATTTGGGTCACTAATGCCGGAATACAATATAAAGTTATTATGGCAGCATATTTAGGACCAAAGGTGGTCGCCATCCGGACGGGCTTGGGTCCTACCATGTAGCTAGGGTGGGCTGTTTTGTCGCCTTTTACGACAGGCCGACCCTTGCCGTAGAGGTTAGTATTCTTTCTCCGCCCCTGCACCGATAAAACAGACTACGCAAACATTTAATAAAATGTTTGGGTAGTCTGTTTTTAAGAAATTTAATGTCTCCCATACAAATTGCTCTATGTTTAGCAATGAAAGTGAATAAACAATACATTTAAGCAGTTGAAGTTTTAATAGCCTCTTTTATATTTGGCGAATTACGATCTGGAGAAATGTTGGACAATATTGACCTGCTTTTATTATAGCGATGTGATTCATAAATTAAAAGGGTTTGTTATGTTCATTAAGACTTGACAGTGTGGTCACGGCTTAAATAACAAATAAATTAAATTACATCTGCTTATATGGTATATGACTGTTTTTACATTAATCGGCACATCATATATTTATTTACATTGCATACAAATATATCTTTATGAACCTTAAACAATTTTTTTAAAGAACTACTACAACCAAAATATGCTACTGGCTACAATTGAATCCAAAAGTAGCCAAAAGTACATCTACTTAGTCCTCTCAAATTAAGAATTGGACTGTATTTTGAGTTGTTGAAAGATAACAGTAATTTACTAATTGTACCAAAAACAAAACAATCAACAAACAAATTTTGACGGAGAGAGCGTCAGAGTAAGAAAAAGATTACAATTAAAAAAATAATCTATTTTATCAATAGCTTCGTGATCATAGGCCATTCAATAATTTTATGTTTAATTTCATATTACTACATACTACTATTTCTTATTATATGTAGACCAACTGGATGACCGAGCTTTGCTCGGTATTTTTTTTTATAAATTGTGTTTTTTGGAAATTAACAATTGATTTTCTTAGTCTAACCTTAAAGCAAACACACATTGACTTCGTGTTACTTAACAACGCCATCTGCTGGAATAGCTTTAGTGTTGTTGTGTCGTTAAAGCAATTTAAAAAAAATAGTATTATTATTCGCCGATAGATGTCAGGCAGAGTCATTTTTCAGTTTAAATTGGGACTACTCAAACGCCACCTTTTTGTTATTTTTATTCCAATAAAAAAAGCTAATAAAATGACATTTTCTAGAAATGATTCCTAGCTAGATCGATTTATCGCCCCCAAAACCCCCCGTATACTAAATGTCATGAAAATTGTTGGAGCCGATTCCGAGATTCCAATTATATATATATATATATATATATATATATATATATATATATATATATATATATATATATATATATATATATATATATATATATATATATATATATATATATATATATATATATATATATACACATACAAGAATTTCTCGTTTAAAGATATAAGATAAGATACTTATTTTATATTATCCCGTATCCGTGCAGGGATGGAGAAAGAATACTAACCTCTGCGGCCGGAGGCGGCCTGTCATAAAAGGCGACAAAACAACCCGTGGTAGGGTCTCAAGTCCGTCTGGATGGCGACCACCTTTGGTCTTAAGTATGCCGCCATAATAACCTTGTGTTATGGGACAGCAGCGTGTTCGCGATGCCACTGGCGTTGCAAACACCTATTGGCGGTGGTAACTGCTAAATTCTAAGCGGGCCCTCCGCCTGTCTGCTGTTCTACAGCAATAAAAAAAACATATGTTCATGTGTTCATGCACAATTGGACGAGCTTTAGCACTCGAGATTAGAATGAACTAGAGTTTTGTGCACCGAAAATCTCAAAACAAAATGCGAATCCACTGAAGGAGTGCCCCTCTGCTTTTATGGTATGGCCACGTTTTACGGTAACCGGCTACTTACTTGCGGAAAAAATGTCTACCCTTTTCTTCTCTTCGCCTCCCTTGCAAAAGAGGTAGACATAAAAAGTGCTGGCTTGACGTCATAATGCATGCCAACAGACTTACTTCAAAGGATAACGTAGACAGTGAGAAGTAAAAGAAGTCTTAAAGCAGACCCCGGCCATCGAAGCGGTACGTTTACGGTTTTGATACGTGGTAGGGCTCCAAGCCCGTCTGGATGCCGACCACCTTTGGTATAATTATGCCGCCATAATAACCTTGTGTTGTGTTCCAAACGAAAACCAAAATAACATTTTTATTCCAAAATTCTATAAACATTCTATCATTTAAATAATAAATATCGCGTCAACAGCACAGGAGCGTTGATACGACCCAAATTTTAAACATTTCAAGTACATATAATACAAATAAAATGTTAACACTATTGTTTATTTAGTGAGTACTAAAGATGAAAAGAACCCCGAGGTGCTCAGGAATATAGGTTAGGAACTGTAAATAGCTCGTTTTATAAGAATATGATATCAGGCCACGACTTTGTGCTACTTAATTTGAGAAATGGAACGTATATCTCATCATAAATTGTGGTATGAAAAAAAAATACAAGATGTAACATATAAAATAGTATTTTCAATATTGTAATAGTCTAAATACTTTGTAATTGTAGGAGTTGAGGGGGGCCACGGAACAGCACGTGGCCCTCTCCCTCGCGGCAATAGTGCGGGCGGCGGATCCTCCTCCTAGGGGCCGCCCACCGCCGCTTCCTACGGCGGCCGGAGGTCATTATTCGCCCTCCGGCGCCGACGACGTGGCCTGCGTTGGCGGGAGGGGAGTGTGGTGGTGGACTCCCGCTCCCGCTCCGCCGCCTCCTTTGCGGACATGACTGCCTCACAAAAGGAGGCGACGGCCGTCCATCTAGGATCGCCTCCGACCATGGACAGAACCAGGGCCGGAAGCGACAGGTCCGCGCCGATTTGGGCGACGAGGGCGCGGCGCTCCTCGCGCCACGCAGGGCACACGGCGACAGTGTGGTCCACCGTGTCCTCCTCGTCAGTTTAGGTTGTTTAGTCGCCATTTACGATATGCTAACCCCGACCGCAGAGGTCAGTATTCTTTAAATATAAGCAACATTTATATTTATCTATAATTTTCCTCTTTTACGATGTCCTAGCAATGATTACCAGAGGTAGCGGCAATCTTTCAGCTATTACAGTTCAATGAGCTTAACTTTTTATTGAATCATATAAAACTGTTAATTACAAATGAAGCTCGTAAAAATATAATGGTCTTCTCAGACGCATCGTACACTGTGTAAACGTTTCTCCAGACTGCAGAGATTAAATTGTTTTATTTAGTAAACATAATATTAATTTCAAGTATCATAAATAAAGTGGTATATTAACGATGTAAATGCTGGTGGTGTAAATTCATGATGTCATAGCTGACAGAAAACCCTTTAGCATTACATATTTGGCGTATTCAACCGCGTGGTTTCGGATAGAAGAATATCTTTCTCTGCGATGGATTCATAAACTGCAAATAACTACATTTTTTTTGCAAAAAGTAGCTGAAAGGATTTTCCTTTCAGTACAAGCCCGGTAAAAACAAATTTAGTCTCTTCTCCAGATTTTTTTGATTAGAATAAAGTCACTGACGGGCATCGACTTGAAAAGCACAATTAAATGGGGATTCTTCTTTTTTTGTGACTCCAATGCTTTAGCCACTGATTTTACCAATGTCAAAGTAGAGACAGATGAGATTTATTATATATAAATTTATGTAAAGAATTTATGACCTCTTAATTATTTTTATGAACATTTAAACCCTTAAATATTCGGCTAGCACAAATATTAACTAAACTACGGTATCAAAATATTTAGAATAAAAAGCTTTGAAAAAAGTTGACGATAAATTAAGGCAGAGTTAGTTGGCAGTTATAGGTCGAGGAATAGATAGAGGCAGGTTATCATATGAAGGAGTAAAAATATTTGGACAATGGAAATATATATGCTGTAAAGAACCTTGATCTAATTCATTTAGATAATGATCCCGTACATGATCATATACGACCTTTTTTGGGGGGTGGAATGGAAATGCTTGACGCACACCCCGCCGCGTAAGGACGAGTGGCGGTAGTGTGGGACTGTGGGACTCTCCGTGCAATGCATCCATACGTCCCCTTTTGCAGGCTAGGGGATGGCGCTAGTATATCCACCAAAACCAACCCGATGTTCTTTCACACGCCTTGAGTGCCAAGGCCACGAGACACAACGTACTAGTCAGGCCGCGTTCTTAAACAATTTTGACCTAAACATAAATTAATAATAGCGAATATATTTTTGGAAGATGTCGCTAAAATTTTGCTCTGTGTCTATAATTCGATGTCACATCCGGTCATCTGATTATAACCGAACGCTCCAATGTCGCTCTGAAATGTCAAATAATGCAAATATTGTATAAGAATGATGCACACTGCATGCTTTCAGGTCTCGTCATCGTTTCATGGTAGGCAAACAAACGTTTATACGACTGTGTGAAATAGTATAATTTCAGGGTTGTCAAGCGATTAGAGAGATACTAGTACACACTGATCGATCAGTGTGTGTCATGTTCCCAGCGGGTAATAAAAACAGCTCTACCCCACTTATTTGGGGAGCTGTAACTGACTAGGGACTCTTCGATGTAATTGTTGTTTGAATTCCAAGAAGAAAACTTCATTTACCTCCCTGGCGCCACCGCTTTTGCTCGTCAGAATACCTGCAGGGGTCAAAGTCTTGACCTCCGAGTCTAGATTTTTATGTAAATAACAGCCCTTAACGTCCCACTGCTGGGCTCGGGCCTGCCCCTACAGGGAACGAACACCTTGTATACCCGCCACGCTTGTCCAAGATGGATTGGCGGGTTACACATACCGGTGATCTCGGTATGCAGGTTGCCTTACGATGTTTTCCTTCACCCTCGGTACATATAGAATTGCCATCTCAAAAATCTGTCAACCAGGACAAGAAAGGCGAAAACCCCTGATTTGGAAGCTTACAACCCGGACGTTTGAACAGAGTATTTTTTCTAAGTTAGTAGAATAAAATATAGTTTTGATGGTCATAAATCAACTTTTATTTATTTTAATACAATTTTAAACAAATTACATTTGAAAAAACAAAAAAACCAGACAGAATCTTTTTAAAGTTTTAAGGAACTATTAGCAGACTACTCTTTTGCGTCGAGTTGTGTTAAAATCTCAAAGTTTAATGAAACTACATCTTACATTTTATTGTCTGTAAATAAAACAAAAAAATTATACTCTTTAACTTTGGTCAACTTATAATTTCATGTAACTTTTCAATCTCACATTTTTTTTAAATAAAGCAAATCTTCATAAAGTTCTAATAAACTATTATAGTTTTACATTTATTTTTCATTCTCTAACTAAACTGTCTTTTTTACTTTTCAGGATTTTGGTATTTTCCAGTCTTTCCAATAGCCTTTAGAATATTTTCCTTGCTTAATAAACCTTGCCCCGACCCTCTCCGACGCCTTCTAAACTAGGTCAAATCCGGGGAAATTCGGACGGATGGCAACTCTAGGTACTTGGCAATTATGCTATAATATGCATATTAGGCGAGAAAAACTACCTAAGCAAGGCATGCCACCGAGGGATTCAAACCTGGGACCTTTAGTTTGCCCCCCCAGTGCTTTACTACTTTTTTTTTGGAGGTGGGAATACCAGTGACGTACTTCCCCAGCCTACAGGAAGGGAGACATACGGGCGCA
>OY856394.1:2605000-2861474 GCA_963693495.1 Malacosoma neustria | reverse complement strand
GCCAACAAATTTAAGTGTTAAAAACTATATTATTATTTTTTTTTTTTATAGCTATAGAACAGCAGACAGGCTGACGGCCCGCTTAGGATTTAGCAGTTACCGTCGCCTATAGGTGTATGCAACGCCAGTGGCATCGCGAACACGCTGTTGTCCCATAAGGGTACAGGTCACTAATGCCGGAACACAACACAAGGTTATTATGGCGGCATACTTAAGACCAAAGGTGGTCGCCATCCAGACGGACTTGAGGCCCTACCACGTAGCTAGGGTGGGTTGTTTTATCGCCTTTTACGACAGGCCGACCCCGGCCACAGAGGTTAGTATTCTTTCTCCGCCCCTGCACGGATAAAATATTAATAAGATTCTAACTATATTCTCAAGAAATTTCTTCTTGTCATCTAAGCTAATGACATACTAAAATCCTTAATATTATCCATAGAAATTTTTATCCGTGCAGGGGTGGAGAAAGAATATTAGCTACGTGGTAGGGCCCCGGGCCCGTCTGGATGGCAACCACCTTTGGTCTTAAGTGCCGCCATAATAACTTTGTGTTGTGTTCCGGGACAGTAGCGTGTTGGAGATACCACTGGCGTTGCAAACATCCATAGGCGACGGTAACCGCTAAATTCTAAATGGGCAGTCAGCTTGTCTGCTGCCCTACAACAATATAAAAGAAAAGCCAATAACTGTAAGGTGCCCATTTTCTTTTGCAAAGGAGTGTATTTACAAAAGAAAATACACAAGCGATCTGCCACTTATTTGGGACTAGACGGCGCTGTGTAAATTTTCACAGTATATTTTTTTAAGAACACATTGAAAGAATCTGTTTTCTAGAAACAAATTTCTTGCAAAATATTATGAGATTATTAAAAACTTCTGTTTATTGCAGCCCTGGAAATAGTGGGTTTTTTGGTGGCATGGCGTCGATTCCCCAAATAGTAGCGCACGGCAATTGGCACTAGAATAGAATAGCTGACGATAAAACAGTTTTCAGGTGAAAATAACGACACCTGTATAAACTTTGACTCGTAGCCAGGGTTGTGTTGTCGCTTTTAATATTTAATTGTTAATAAATTACTAATAATTAAATTGCTTATTGTTAATAAACGTGATATAAATAATTGTTATATCGTCACTTCAAGGGTCCTAACGGAAGATCAGCGCAGGATGCTCTTTAAACAGCTCCTTGCATTGCTGAGTTAGGCACCTTTTTAGGGCTAAGACAAATGTGTTAGTGATTTGTTAATGTATATGTTTTTTTTTGTTATAGTTTTAAGCTCTAAATAAATTATTTTTCTTTCTTTCTTTCTTTCTTTTTTTCTTTTTACGACAGGCCGACCCCGGCTGCAGGAGTTTAGTATTCTTTCTCCGCCCCTGCACGGTGAAAAATCAGCGAGCGTAAGTAAGAGAACGTAGGAAACGGTTACGTTTTCGCGCCTTTTGTGATGAACGGCTGGGTGCTGGCCATCGGCGATGAGTCTCTTCAGGTAAATTTCTAAAAGAATTATTATTCACGGTTAAGCATTGCCATCCAGCATCGTATGCTGCCAGTCTTTTAGGCAAGCTGACAGTGATTTGTTATAGGTAGGATCGAGGGGTATGTGGGACTCTGGGAAAGGTGATCGATATCCGACTACCCACTAAAACCCTCTCTGTTCACCTACCACCTTTTTTTTTGGTCTCGGGGAAAAACCTTACTTGACGGGTTCCCCCGGCCCGGGGGGACCGAGGGATATGTGGGACTCCGGGAAAGATGTTTGGCCATCCTACTTCCCACTAAAAAACCCCGCTGTTGTCTCCTATTGCCTACGCCCGTGCCCACGGATATATGGCCTGTCGATCTCATGACCCGGGCTGGCGCCGGCCCGCCCTTGTCTTGAGGCAAAGTGTTGGCGCCAGGGGGTCAGAATTTCGTCCCCCCGGCGCTCTCTTAACAACTCTAGGAGTTGAGGGGGGCCGCGGAACAGCACGCAGCCCTCACTCTCGCGGCAATGGTGCGGGCGGCGGATCCTCCCCTGAGGGGGCCGCCCGCGGTCGCTTTTTACGGCGGCTGGAGGTCGTTATTTTCCCTCCGGCGCCGCCGACGTGGCCTGCGTTGGCGGGAGGCGAGTGTGGCTGGGCCAACGAATAGCTAGCCTGCCGAGATCGGCAGGCCTGCATAAGGTTATAGATGCATTACCTGGAATAGCATTTTTTATTTTCATGTTTAAATATTTATATCAATTTATATTCATCAACTTTATTGTGTAGACACATTGATATCTTCTAGATGTATCTAGAAGATATCAATGTGTAGCATCGGCTATCAGAAGTGTAGCTCTGGTAGCCGGTGCTGCTGTTGCACAACAAGAGCGACATTACCAGCGGATTCATATTTGCAGCTTACGGTGTTGAAACACTGGGGCCGTGGGGTTCACAAGCTCTATCGAGACCTGTAAAAACGCTTAATAGAAGTCTCACGGGATCAAAAAGCTGGTTTGTATTTAGGGCAAGGGATAAGTATTGCCATCCAACGCGGTAATGTAGCCAGCGTTTTCAGAACGTTCCCGGCCGAAATTGATCTGGCATTAGATATATTATTTATAGTTTTCGTGTGTTTTTTTAATATAGTGAGTTTAAAATTAATTTAAGCATATTTATTGTGTAAATATAATATATTTTAGAAGAAAGACATATAAGTCTTCTATGTAACTTGTTCGTTCTGATTGTATGTGAAATTTTCATTTCGGATACTGAGGTTCTTTGTGGAATTTTGTTAGAGGTATGGAGATAAGTGATATGGCCGAAGTTGAAAAAGTATCCATATGATGATATATCCATATAAATGTATGCTTTAAGCTGTTATATACGAATTAAAGTATACTGAGTGTGGAGGGTAGAGGTATCGAAGTACCTCTTTCCTTGTTTATTTTTCAATATCACTGTAATAACTTTTGGTGCTTTCCTCTGGAATTAACACTGATGGTATAGTGGTAGCTGCGAGAACGTGGCCACCTAGATTGTTACAATCGAGCAGGCTGCGTAAAAATATTATAGGAGCGATTTTTAAATTAATTGTTTTTAAAACAATGTATAAACTGTCGAACTTATCTTTAAAGATAAATGTACACGGCTCTCAACCAATATAACTCATTTTCAGCTAGAGGCGCCAGATTTACAACCTAAATGCCTGTTAATCTATTTGAGGATCATGCCTGAGGCATTACATCATAGGTTGAACAATGTCATTTTGTATCAAACAAATTCCTGACATTCAGCTACTATGAAATCGAAATTGGCGCTGTTTCCTTCGTCTTTAACGAATTAGAACGGATAGTGTTTTTATAGATAGAAATAAGATTAAGCGATTTTATAACTAATATTTCTACAATATTAATAAAATATATTTGTGATAGATAAATATTAAATGTCTAGAACGTTCTAAGATTAGGCTCAGACCTCTGGTTACAGACGTATTAGTTAAACTTACGAGTATTCTTGGTATGCAAATTCCCTCACGATGTTTTACCTTTACCGTCGATACATGCATTATGAGAGAAAAATTGGCCAAGCAGTGCCAACATGGGAATAAAACCCGTAAAGGAAAAAGACGAGTTAAAAGAAAAAGAAGTAAGTTACAATACTGTTTATGGAATTCAGCTGTAGGGCTAAGGCCCCAAATATGAAGAGAGCTTTTTTCGATTCTACCACACTCAACTTAACTCCGGGTGGATATATTTCTGACAATGTATGCAAGGGCATAAACGAAGAAGGCACCTGCGCTGAAGGCGCACGCGAATGTATTATCTCTCCGCCCGGGCGTCGGTCAGTATAGGAAGACTGGGGGGTTTTAGTGTGCATACAAGCGACGTGCGTTCCTGTCGACTGTAAGGGCGCACAGCAGTCTACTTCTCCGCCACGAGCCCCCAAGACTTTGCACTAAGGTAGAAATCCACCTCATAACAGAAATGACTCTACTGCAACGCTGAGCTTGTATCTAAGTTTGGAACATACTGAATGTATTATCAACATAACTAATGTTATAAATGCGAAAGTGAGTTTGTTTGTTACCCTTTGACGCTTAAACCAATTTAGATGATTTCGGTATAGTCATAGATTGGACTTTGAAGAAGGACATATGCTACTTTTTTAAAATTCATATGACAGAATAACGTTTGCCTGGTCAACTAGTAATGTATATAGTTATAAATGCTGTTATGTCACAAATAAAACATTCCTTGCTTTCTTTCCATAGAAAGAATGAGGACATAAGGCTAGCCATAGCAAGCCTCAGGTCTACATATAGGCTTCAATAAGCCAAAAATGACTTCAATGTAAACGAGACTCTCCTCAGCAAGAATTCGACCGACATGACCTACCCCAATAATGTTTATACGATGTCAATATTTAAATTCTAATTTAATAACGAATAACCACTTTCTTTTATCTAAAATGAAGTTTAAATAAATATACCAATGCAAATGTTAGAATACTGAATTCCGATATAGGTCGGTTCAAAGACTCATTGATATAATAATTACTTTATTTATTTATGTCTCGTGAATCAATGGAAATCTGGATTGGAAGCGAGTTTGTGCAAAGCGCTTTGAAATTCGACCGCATAAATTTTCCGTGCATACGTAAAAGATCAAAAATTTTGGATATTTTTTTATTGAGAATAATCTTAGCGATGAATGATAAATAGTTATTTTAACAACATAATTTATATTATAAAAATACACTTTTTATTTATAATGACAGTATATGAAGAGTTTCGAATCCAGGACACACGTACTAGGCTAATGACCGTTGCACATACATCAAAGGGATGACTCCATTCGCTTTTTCTTTCCATATAGAAAAACGCAATTGTAGATCTTGTTAGAAAAATATTGTATCAGCCAAAAATTTCGAAGTAACATCGATACCGATGTCAGACGCATTGCTGCCGGGTGAACCAAATGAATGACTGGTGTAATCTGTGAAGAGACAGGTCAATAAGATATCTTTAGGTCTCTCTTTTAATACGGCTGTAAACGTGGTCGGTGTTGGAGCGACACAATCAGGAACTGCGTGTCACGATGAGGAACATGCTACGGTGGATGTGTGGAGTGACACAGAAGGATTGTATTAGTACAACTCACGTGTCCGTGATATTGCTGCAATATGCAATAGCTTATGGGAGAGTGTATCGCTTCAGTCGGGACCAGAGGCACGTAAAAATTTTTGACTTGACATCGTAAAGGTGATATGCGTGCCAATGGACTATATATATTTTTATAGCTATAGTTCAGCACACAGGCTAACGGCCAACTCTGGCAGGTGGTTACCGTCGCGTATGGACGTTTGCAACACTGGAGGCATTACAAACGCGCTGCCAGCCTCGAAGAAATTTTATAACGCCTTATCGAAGAACCCCACATCGTACCGTGCTGAGAAAACCTTAGCCGTAAGTTCATTCCAAATCCGGAGAGTACGCAACATTAACGTTGTTGAGAGCCGTCTCATACAAGAGAGCAGAAGCATCAGGAAATGGAAATGAACGCCCAACCAATGGCGAGCAGTGCGGTGGTAGAAAGACGACAAAGGGACTATTCTAAATAGTACCCGATGTACAGACGGTAGAATACGCAAAGAGACGCAGTCTCTCCGAAGGCCAAACGTGTTTAGACCAATCTGTGTCTAGACCATTGTCAATAACACGAACTGCGCTATGACAGATATTAAGTACCGACATCTACAGTCTCTTTTTTAATCATTTGACCGACTTTATTTGGCATGGGATGGCTAGATCTACGAGACCACACAGTTAGCTGAACTATTTCATACAAGTCACTCATGAGTCATTAAATAATATATCCAAATAAACAAGTTGTTTGTGAAGAACGCGATTGAATGAAAAAACTTTATTGACTAATTGAGTCAGAAGTCAAGACATAAATAATATAATGATTCATTTATTGTCATAAATAGTTAATTATAACATGAATTCATTGTAATGATTTATATTTTATGAAGGCGCCAAAGCAATGAATATAGCATTTAGATATTCTTATTGGGTGGTTAAGGAAAAGAAAAGTACACTATTTTCACGGACATACCTGTTTTTCTCCTTGCAGGGGTGAGCAAGAATTTTAATGCCGGTCGGGGGTGGCCTGTCGCTTCCTTCCTTCGCAAAACATCCCTAGCTGGTAGGGTTCCATGTCCGTCTGGATGGCAACCGCCCTTGGTCTCTAAACATGCCGCTATATTAACATCGTGTTGTGTTTTAGCAGTTACCGTTGCCAATAGGTGTTTACAACGCCAGTGGCATCGCAAACACGCTGACCAAACAAAACCAAAGGTGGTCGCCATCCAGACGGGCTTGGGTCCCTACTACGTAGCTAGGGTGGGTTGTTTTGTCGCCTTTTACGACAGGCCGACCCCGGCCGCAGAGGTCAGTCTTCTTTCTCTACCCCTGCACGGATATAATACTAATATTTATGTCTTAAAATCTAAAATTCAGAAATAAATTTTAAATGTAATATTTTTTTTCAACAATTCCCTATACTATTTGAAATCCTATTGAGGTGTGGGGGATATAGGTCGTTAATTGAAACACGTATTGTCTGTACGACGACTTTAATTATACTGACTAAATCGACTTACACACTACACCACCGGGGTACAAGAAAAAAAAAAATGTAACCTAAACATTTTTTTTTTTTTTTTTTTACAGTTATTATAATAAAATTGGTATTATATTAGTATGTACATAGTGACTTAATACTAGAATTCAATTAATGCTAAGCATATTAAACATTATTTTTAAACAACTTAGTTCTATTTTTATGCACAATTTCTATCTTATTGTTTTTCATAATTTTTACATTAGGTTCTAAATCTTCAATTACAGTATATGGGCCAATATATAATTTATCTAATTTTGTTGCAGGTTCATTTTTTAACAATATTAAATCATTTTTCTTATATAATACCTGTTTTTTATTTTTATCATAAGTACATTTTCTTATTTGTTTATTTTGTAACAAATTATTTCTAGCATCTTTGTGTGCAACTTGCAAACGATACCTTAATTCTAAACTATAATTATCTGGATTATACAAAGGTTCAATGTTTTTACTTATTCTACTCGGGATTTCACAAGGTTTCCCAAAAACTAACTCATATGGAGCGTATTTTGTAGAAGAATGTACAGTGTTATTAAAAGTAAAACACCAGAATGGAAGCCAGTGGCTCCAAGTTTCAGAAAATTGGTCACATTGTATTCTCAGATATGCACCTAAATGTTTGTGTGCATTCTCAAGAGATCCTATTGATTCATGGTGGTATGAAGTTGAATTTAATTTTTCAATTCCCAAAAGAGTACAGACTTCTGTCATTGTAGATGACATGAACTCTGTTCCTTTATCTGTAGCTATCTGTTTCGGTATTCCGAACCTTAAAATAAAATTGTTGACAAATGCTTTAGCTACGGTTACAGCTTCCTTATTTTGAAGTGGATACGCCTCTACGAATTTAGTTAATTCGCATTGTAATGTAAGTATATAACTATTATTATCTATATCTTTGTCCAGTGGACCAACTAAATCTAAGAAAACTTTTTCAAAAGCATACGAAGCTGTGGTTGTTATTACCATAGGCTCCTTAGTATTTCTTGAATACTTTGAAAATTGACATTTATCGCATTTACTTACAAATTCTCTAACATCTTTCTCCATTTCTGGCCAGTAATACTTTCTTTTTATGTTATTAATCATTCTGCGCACACCAGCATGACCACTTGTGGGCAGTAAATGATAGTCATTAATAATAAATCTTTTATCATTGTCGTCATTAATTCTTTCAACACCTCGCAAAATACAAATGCGTGGACCGGTCCACATTTCGTCATTTTTAATTTCGTCTACTAAATCTTTAATAAATAACGCGTTATTATTTCCTTTTATTATACATACTTTATCAACGTTTATGTTTTTACAAAACTGACTTAATTTCTTCACAAAAACGGCTCGCGTGTATTGCGCTTTGAAATTAAGGTTAATGTATAACGTTTTCTTACTTTGAGAAAATGCAAAACACTCGGTTTCTACATTTATATTATTTTGTTTCTTAAGTTTATTTATCTCCTTTCCTTCTATTAAAACCATCTCTACAGCGTCACTCGGTATCCGTAACAATTCCACAACTTTCGGGTGATCAGTCCGATTGTCCGTGTCATTGCTATTGATATGAGTTTCTGTATTATCTTCCACGTTGCTTATTTTTTTCTTTTGTGCTCTAGTCATTACTGTTAATAATATTGAGTTCATACACTTTAATTCGTCCGAGTTTGTTGGTAACCTAGATAATGCGTCAGCTACGCAATTATCTTTTCCTTTAATATAAGTGATATTAAAATCGTATTGTTCTAATGTTAATCTATGTTTTAGTAATCTACTTGACGGATCTTTCATTCCAAACAAATATATTAACGGTTTATGGTCAGTCATAATTGTAAATTTTTTACCTAAAAGATATGGCCTAAAATACTTTACTCCCCACACGATTGCAACTAATTCTTTTTCAATTGTTTGATAATTTCGTTCGGCTTTGTTTAAAGGTCGACTTGCATAAGCAATCGGTCGCATATCTTTATTGCAAAGTACTGCTCCAACGGCAATACCTGAAGCGTCAGTTTGCAAAATGAACTCATTTTTGTTCGAAAAATCTGGGTACTGTAAAACGGGTGGTGATATCAACTTTTTTTTTAAAATTTGAAATGAATTTTCACACTCGTTGGACCAAACAAAAGGTACATTTTTACGACACAAGTTATTTAATGGGATAGTTATCTCAGCAAAATTTTGAATAAACTTTCTATAGTAGTTACAAAATGCAACAAAGCGTTTTACTTCATCTGTATTTTTAGGCTTAGGGTAATTCTCAACTATTTTAATTTTGTTTTTATCAGGCAAGATTCCTTTTGCTGATACTGTATGACCTAAATATAATAATTCTTGTTTTAAAAAATTACATTTATTGGGATTTAATTTTAAATTTACTTTTCTAAGTCTTTCAAAAACATCAGTTAAATTTTTATTGTGACTTTCTAAATTACGTCCAAAAATTACAAGGTCATCAAGGTAGATAAAACATTTCTCATAGTTTAATCCTGACATAGCTATAGTCATAGCTCTTGAAAAAGAACTAGGGCTGGTTTTAAGACCCATTGGCATTCTTTTCATCTGGTACTGTCCCGTATTAGTTGTAAATGCCGTAAGTTTCCTAGACTCTGGATTCAAGGTTACTTGGTAATATGACTGGCTAAGGTCTAAATGACTAAAATAAACTGCACCGGAAAGAGATTCTAAAATATCCGTTATATTAGGCAATGGGAATTTATCGTCTTGAATAATTTCATTTAATTTACGGTAATCAATAACTAATCTCCACTTTTTATTAACATCGTCGGACTTTTTTGGTACAAGTAAAATAGGACTTGACCATTCACTTTGAGTTTCTTCTATAATATCGTCTTTTAGCATTTGCTTAATTTGTTTATCTATTTCTGGTTTTTGACTATTTGGTAGTCTATACGGTTTCGTATAAATAGGATTCGTATTTGGTTTTAAATAAATGTTATGTTCGTATATATTGGTAGTAGTAAGTTTATCTCCTGGGAGATAAAATATATCGCTATACTTGGAACAAATAGCTTCTATAGTCGTCCGTTCCGTAGGGTGTAAATGGTCTATATTCAAGGTTGATAACAAAGTACTAGCTCGTTCTGCATTCGACTTACATGCAGTAAATTGACAGATTTGGTATTCATTTAACGAATGTACTTCTGGCTGAAAAGTTGGTATAGTAACTAACTCCTCACCGGTATTCAATATTTTAATCGGTATAACATTGTTAACAGGTTTAACTATTAAGGCTGCTAAATACAAATTTTCATTTAACTGTTTTGGTAAAACAACAATATCATGGTTCAATTTATTATTCTGTAATTGTATATAATGGATTGATTCACTTCTAGCAGGTACAGTCAGACAGCTATAAGAAATAGTTGGTGTCGTATAAAGTGGTATGGTACACTCGTGCACATTACGTAATTTTAATATATTATTTTCTAAGTCAATATGTGAATCATAATTTGATAAAAAGTCTAGCCCAAGTATTCCATCTGATTTACAGGGTAATTTATCAAACAAATAAAATTTATGATTAAAGCAAGTTCCATTTTGATCATATAAAGATAGATAAACAAAACCTTCAGATTGAGTTTTTCCCCCAATACCATTTATTTCGATGTTGTCTCTAAATAGTGGAATTTGTTCCGTTAATACTTTCTTGGTAACTGCTGAAATTGATGCTCCGGTATCTACTAGCCATGAACATTTGGTATTATTTACATTAAAATGAGCATATCTAACATTTTCATTACAAGTCATAATATTAAAATATTTAACCCCGAAAAAACCGATTTTCATTTTCCAATTTTTCTTTTTGTTTTTCCGTATTGTCACATAATTGAACAGGGAACATCTTATGTTGTGAACTTCTACCACGATTTCCTCTACCACGATAAGATCTTGTCGAAGAATAATTATAATTATTTCCCCTGTTATTACTTGTTCCACGGTAATATCCACCACGGGAATTATTATTGAAATGTTGTTGTTTAAAATTATTATATTTATTAACTGTGTCGTAATTAGCATATCCAAATGGTTTTAGGGAATTAAAACCATTCTTATAATAATTATTTCGACCTCCTGTGTTATTATATCTGTTATTTGACCTACCTCTCATGTTGAAAATATTGCTGGATGAAGAAGGTTGAGCCAACTCTTCGTCTTCAGCTGCTCGCACCGCATCTTTGAGGTCCAAATAGTTACGTGCTGAAATAATGGTACTTAATCGCCTATTTCTTAACCCATCAGAAAATCTTTTAATTGCAAGTTTTTCATTTATAGGTCTTAGTATTTCACATGCTTTTTCGTTGCCGTCAGCTTGTGCGATAGTCAGGCCTACGAATAATTCTGATAATTTATTTCCATATTCACTGATAGACATATTATTTTGACTCAAGTTATTTATTTGAGAAAGAATAGAATTTGCAGATTTTTTTGTAAGCAAATAAGATTTCATGTCTTTTACGAGACTTTCTATATCATTATATTCACCTTTTAATTTTAACTTAGCAGATTTAGTAAGCCTAGTTTTTAATACGAAAGATATTAGTAACTTTATCTGATCTTTATTTTTTAAACAATCACTATACAATTCTACAGTGTCAATAATTTTTTCTGTTGTTTCCTCAGAACCATCCATTATAGGAATTAATGATGTTGCCGTTCTTATCTCAAAGTTTTCCATTTTGCAAAAATTATTATATTTTAAGCTAGATTCAGTACTATAAGTAAGAATTTTTGAGTAAGCTAATTCAATTTTTTCTCCTAATACTTCAAGTATAAGTTCATCTAATTCTAAAGAAATTTTATGCTCGGGAATAATACTTATAATATTTTCATAAGAAGAATATAGCTTTTTAGCCTTTAATATTTTTTCGTCTACAATAATTTTATATTGTTTTCTTTTAGAGCCCAATTTCCTTAAATATATTTGTATGTCAGTTAACTCACATAAAATTTGTTCTACATTTTCTTCCATAGACTTTTTAATGACGTTAAAATATACTCACTAATTATTAACTAAATTTAAAGTTCAATAGAAAATCAGTAACGGCACCTTGTTCTGGAATAAGTAGCGCACAAAAACACAAACATAGCACTCTTAGTTTTATAGCTCACAGAAAAAGAATTAAAAAAAAAATAATAAAAGCACTACACATCCTCAACTCCTTCTCCTTCGCCGTAGATCCTTTTGGACAGCCGCATACGCATTCTTCTGACAAACTCAGCATTAATTCTCTTATCTATCCATTTCTTCTGTCTGTCCAGTACTTTTTTAATAAGTACAACCAAAATGAAAAGTATGATTAATCCCAAGGCCGACAGCAGTAGGATGTTGTTTCTTTGGATATGAGTTTCTATAATAGTATTCTCTCCAATAATCACCTCCTTTATTTCTTGTTTATTGTTTCCGTTGCCCATCGTAATTTTTATAATATATAATTTTTCTGTCTTCAAACGACGTTGTCAGTTCAGTGGTTGGCGTCATTATATCATGTTTTTTAATTTTTATAATTCAAAAGTCTTAACTTCGTGCACTGAGGCACACAGGAATTCGCTGATCTCGCTTATTTATCCGTCGCGCCGTCGCGTCGCCCGGCACCTGGGCGAAACCCGATACCTAGGCGATAGCGCAAGGCAGGGTCGCCATGAGGTGTGGGGGATATAGGTCGTTAATTGAAACACGTATTGTCTGTACGACGACTTTAATTATACTGACTAAATCGACTTACACACTACACTATACCGCTGGGCTTAATTAACAAAAATCAATTGAAGGACACAGATTGAGTTTCACTTTGAGCCCAGAAAGCTATGAAGCCCAGAATGTTTATCTGGAAACATTTGTCTTTCACGTGAATCGAACCCAAAAATACAACCTGTCGACACGTTAGTTCATTAATAATAAATAGTAAGTCAAATATGCGTATTCTCTGCTTTACTACAGCTTGTTTGTTTACAAAATGATATAGCGGTTAAGTCGGACGGGAAAATATGTCCTCTAATTCTCTGAACGACGTTATCTGCTCTTATCTATGTGGATTCATTGAAATGCTGAAAACATTAGACACCGGTTACGGTTGCCAACTATAATAATATTAGTCGATTTTGTACAAAACTATAATGTGAAATGCAACGGTAAACCAAACAGCAACTTGTAATCTTCACGAAGTCCACAGATTTCATTTTATCTATTAAAGAACAGTTTCTTTAGTTAGAAATAACAACAAAAACCAAAACTGAACTTCTACTTTTAAGAAATGTCATTATCAAACATTATTTTTTATTACTTGCCAGTTACATTGTGCTTTTGAAATTTGCATTTTTATTGATGATGAGCTGATATTATAATTGTTTTATTCTGCTTTTCTTTATTATTAAATGACTAGCTGACCCGACAAACGTTGTTCAGACATATAAATAAATAAAACTTTTAGCCTTTCCTCCCGTACATGTCACAGGTTGTCAGGTTTTTAAAACCCCCCTCCCCCTGATGTGACGTCACACATTTTTCAATTTTAAGCATCTTTGGATGCGTTCAAGTTGCTAATAGCAATTTTAAGTTGCGTTCACAATTACAGAAAAAAAAAAACTGGTTTTTACGTTTTCCTTGCAATTTTTCCAATTCTTCTCTCCATAAAAACCTTCCTCAGAGTTCAAGTAATAAATTAAAAAAAAATCCATAAATTGGTCCAGCCGTCTTCGAGTTTTGCGATAAGCAACATATTTTGCGATTCATTTTTATTTATTATATTATTTATAAAGATTGTGTTTTACATTGTTAATTTTATGTATAAAAAAACTATGTTGCAAGTATTATATATATAAGTGCTATGCTACATAAGTTTGGAGCTAGATAGCGTTCAAGTTATAGAATAATTTATTAATATTTAATTCAATATTAAATAGTAATAATAATAATTATCAATTATTTTAAACTTCTGACTTTGGTTTTCATGTACATAATTCTTGGAAAATTAAACAAAACAGTCCGTATCACCTCCCGTGATGAAGTAGCAGTTTCTTGGTATAGTACAATTTTCAATATGATTACCTAAAACGTATGAATCATCTAACTCCGTGGTCGTCAAACTGCGGCCTGCGGGCCGCTTGCGGCCCCTGGACGATATTTCTGCGGCCCGCGGCAGAACAAACAATTTTAGTAAATAATGGGCTCAATTCCCAATAAAAACACGCTAAAGCTTAAGTTTTCTGTCACTTTCATTTATTCCAGCAAGAAAATGGACACAAGTGATTGGTGAAATTTTAATTGCCAAATATTATATACAGGGTGTCCCGTAAGTAGTGTACCAACGGGGTGTGCGTGATAGGGGGAACTATTATCTACCAAAACCACTAAAAATTATTGTTCTAGGTCTTATAGCTTTGAAGTTATGATTTTTTTAATAAATAGGCGAAATTATCGTCCTATGTACAAACATTTTATAATTTTACGAAATCTATCACTTATTTTTTTTGTTATTTTTATTCTAGGTGGTTAATAATATTCTAATTAAAATCGTATTTAGGTGTAATTATCATAAGCATGAAAATTAAAAAATAAAACTAGTGCAATTTTTACATTTCAAGATGCTCTATGTGGTGTTTGAGCTAAGCTGGTGTAAAAAAAATGTATTATAGCCTAGTGAAACTTTATTTTAAAAACATCTACATGTCATACCAATTACAAAAAAGTATAACACTGGTTTCAAATAAGTATTTAATATACACAATATATTAAACAATATTGTATAAACTAGCCGCAAAAAGTTATCATTTAGTAGTTCTCTTAGGGATGGTGTGCAATTCATCTTTATATTATATTTAGTTAAATCTAAGAAATTAAAAGTGTCTCGGAGAGAGTACGCAAAAAACTCGAGATAGTTTCGTTTTGCATCAAACCTTGATTAAGAATTATGTTTGATCGTGTTGAATATGGAAATAATAAAGAAATACCTAATTGTGATATGTCAAGTAACGTAGCAGACACGCACATAAATTAGGAAAAAAAGGTCGTTAAGGATCTCGCGCTTTCATCTTTTAAAATGTTTGGTTCGGGGATGATATCTATATCGCCGTGCGAATTATGTATACGACTTGATACCATATTTAAATCAGGTTGCTCGACTCCGCGGACCGCAGTTGGCAATATTGTCCACGCGCGCGCGAACGTAGCAACCGTTGCTCGCGGTGAAAAAATCTTTACCGCGCTTACGATATTTGAAACTTGAGTGACAGTTTCGATTTAACTTTTTTCTTTAAAATGGCAGACTGGTGTTTTAACACTTTTACGCAGTGAATAGCTTTATTTAATTTATATTTTTTATATAAAGACTTTGATTATAAAGACTGGTTGGTTGTTTCAACATGGTGAACGCGTAAGTGATATTTTACATACATTTAAGATATATTTGAATTTTAAAGTAGATCTTTTGTGTTAAAATTCTCCTTGGAGAATCGTTTTGTATTACAATACAGCTACGCAAACAAATCATGTCTGCTGTTCCAAAAATTATACGGCTTCTTTAGAAACATTTAACAATGAAATATGGAATTATTTAATTTAAAAATTTTAAAGTTATTAAAAAAATTATAAACGAATAGTTATGGAATTAGGGATCAAATTTATTTGGATATATTGTGAGTGTTAGTAATATTAACTAATTATTGTATTCACAAATACGTAAAATATGAAACTTCTAACAACAGACACAATCACGACACATCGTGTTTTCTTCAGAAACTACGTACAAATTATGTTTATATTGAGGGTAGAACACAAATAAATACTAGAAATACTATTTCCCAATTTACCTTTCTAACTCTGAATGAATTTTCGACTCATCATATTATCTTAATATTTTAGCATTTTTCATATGTCAGTTCACAAGCCCACGAATCATGAATTACATATTCTTTCCATCACCTTTTTGGTCCACCTTTGCTCTTGTACCTGTCTACTATCAGGTTCATCCTTCTCCTGGTTACGTGGTCCGCATCATTTCTCATGACATGCCCGCACCACGCCAATATCTTTCCTCTCAAATTATCATTAATAGCTGCTACTTTCAGATACTATTGAATGAATATAGGTCAAAATTACCTAATAAAATGTTGATAATACAAAAGCTCTTTAAGAATCATCCGAATGATTAAAACCCAGAAAGAGCAAATTTTACTCAGAGTTTGCTTGCAAGTACAGTCACAGGATGTAATTCAGCTTTGTATTATCCTCTATATACTCATATGCATTAAAATCCATTCCTTTCGGGATCCGTTCCTTCCAAGGGATCATTATTCTCAGTCCGCCCCTGCACGGAGATTTCTCCGCGGAAAACGAAGTGAGAATACTAACCCCTTCGGCCGGAGGCGGCCTGTCGTGAAAGGCGACAAAAAACCCTCGCTATGTGATAGGGCCGCTACGTTTGGATGACAATCATCCTTGGTTTATAAGTATGTCGCCATAATAACCTTGTGTTCCGATATCCTTATGTAGACAGCAGCGTGTTCGCGGTACCCGAACGTCCCAAATATCCATAGGCGACAGTAACTGCTTGTAATTGAATTGGCCGTCAGCCTGTTTGCGCTTCCTAAGCAATAAAAAAAATACATTTTGGCGGACTTACAGCATACTTGTATACGAGTAAATGATCTTAGCGTAGGTAAATGGTAGCCAAATGTTATAAGACTCGTATACCAACCAGTCGCGGATTCGAATATTAGGCACTCTTTTCTGACCTATATGTAATATACTACTTAGCAATTATGTTACGTATATTTATAATAGCGACGGTGGAATAAAACATAGTGGGGAAACTGCTAACAGCGTTTGACAGGTGTACAGGACGACAGCACAGACTGGGAAGAAAAATAATTATATTGCTATTATATTTACTCATATTTTTTCCTCCAATTTAATTTTAATTTTGTAATTAAAGTTGTACTGAATAAAAAAAAAGACAAATATAAAATAAAACAAAACAATATTCACGTAGAAGATTTTTGACATTCAATAAGTGGTCTGTAAGATCTTAAATTGAATTTGCAGCAGGTGGACGTTATGAGTTACTATTATTTATATTGGCATCATTTATATATTTTTAAATTACAAAACAAGTTTGTGGAATATTTACCACAGAGTGAGTACAAATAAAAAAATCGTACATACTTTTTAGTCGCTGATAACTACTTCTCCCTCAATTTAAAATTAGATTAAGATAAGGAAACTGAAGCGGCTGTATGCATTCTTTAATTTGATTATTTACATTCTAATGTAAACAAGATAATAAAATCAAAGTGATTCAATATTAAATGCTACTTAAGATAAAAATTAGATATCATGACTTATTTTATTATCTTCTGATAAAAAAAATATTGTAGTTTCAGCGAGCTCGACGGCCCCTACCAGACCTAAATACCTTACATAGATTAAGAAAAAAAACTCGAATTGTATGAATATATATATCATCATCATGTAAGATGATGGTTATAATCGTTAAACAGCCGTTGCTAAACTTGTTGATTTGAAGTCCGGTGTCACTTATCATTGTTGATATGATTAAATAAACGAATGTACTCGGATAATTCAGCGCACTCTAGTCCTAAAGTAAGGAGAAGAGCGTTTACGGATACTGGAGAACTGTTATACTACTTTTCGTAAATAAATACATATTACACATAAATAAGATGATGACATCCCTGACGTATCCGTCAATGGCGACCTCTGCTAGATAAATAAGACTCAGGTGAGGAATCGAATCCGTGACCGCTGCAGGCGCACCAACATGGGAAAGACGGCCAGGTATTATTAGGCTTAGAACTTTTTTTGTGAATAAGCCCGTAAGAGTGACATATGTCGGTATGAAAACTAGGAATTGTTTTTCCTAAAAAATATATTACCCACGCTTGGCTGTTTCTAAGGTAGCAAAAGTAATAATCTATTTATCATTTAAATAGTTTTAAAAAGGAAACGATCTGCAATAATGACTCTAAGCCTCATAAAATATTCTAAAAAGAAGACAAATTTTATAAATCAAAATGCAACCTGATTAATTTACATAAAGTCGGTAATAAAAGTATTAATTAAATTCAATCGACTTATTTTAAAATATTACTTTTAAAGACTTGATCGAATAAGTTCGATCACAAATTTGCAATCTAAGCTTTAAATTGTCGAGTATTTGACGCCTATGAGTTCGAATTATCGCGTCGTTTTATTTCGTAGCGATGATTTTTTTTGTTTAAATTACCAAATGGTTAAATATGTATGGTAGATTTTTTTCGAAATATAAAGGACATTCTAAGGAACTCGTGACTACTTGGAATTTTAGAGAGGTTCGTATTATCGCAGGTTGGAATTAACGAGAGTCAACTGCAGTACTTAAATAAGCTTATACACACGTATGATCTAAGCTATCCGTTGAATAATCGTGATTTTCATAAACTATGTTAAATAATACAATATTTTAACATAATGTCAAGGCAAACGCGGTTTTGTCGTTTCATATTATAATGACGATATTTAAGTACGTGTAAATTTTGCTTTTGGTTCCAAAAGAGAAAAATATCTTATTTTTCTTTATGATTGACCTATATGTGTTCGAGATGAAGCTGAAGAGTTTCCTTCAAAGTTGCGAGGGTGGTAATCGCTCTTATTAAAACCAAATTTAGACGAAATACATTTATTTTCTTGGACAGGTAAAAAAAATATAAGTATATTTTTTTAAAAAGAGGACTAAGACAAAAAGCGTAATTACGTTCATGTCAAATCGAAAGTCGTTAAAGTGTAAAACTATTATCGAGTTGTTCAAGAATAGAGTACGACGAGTCGAGAAAGTAATTTCAGATTATAAAATAGTATAAAGTATTACTTAACAATGATAATATTATCTACAATGTACATTGTGATGACATAATTAGACGTAAATCGTAACAATTGCATTCTCTGATCGCAGCTGTTTAGAACTGGACAATAATGCATGAACCCTTTATTTAATTTGTTAGTGATGAACTATGCAGATTTCTTGTTTTTTATTTTTTAACTATGGTTTTACAAGATAGTAATTTTAGTCACTGTTATGTTTTGTGCTAAATCAGAAGTTTTATTATTATTTAATTTGGTAGAAAAGTATTATAATATGGAATTGATGCTCGAGTAAAAATAGAACTAAGGATTAAGGACGAATTATTCATTCAAAAGGAACTGCGACTCACCGCCTACCGATTTTACTTTACGATTTATTATCCAAAAAAAAAACGATGTCTCAAGATACTTGTATGTCAATGTAATCTATACAAATAAATAAAATTGGAGGGTCTGTTGCTAATATTATAATAACCGCTTTTTACTAAGTGCATTCAGACGTATACACGGTACATATACCAAAACAACATTTTTTACAATTTTTGTCTGTCTGTCTATTTGTTCCGGCTAATCTCTGAAATGGCTATTAATGGCTATTTTGACGGGACTTTCACTAGCACATAGCTGATGTATCAAGGAGTAACTTAGGCTATTTTTATTTAAAAAAAATTGTTTTTGATATAAATAATAAGTTTCGGAAATTTTATATTCCAGTTTAAGTTGACCTCAGATTTATATCATCAATCATATGAAATAGGGTTCAGCTTAGGCTGGACATTGTGGTTGAATTTCCAATTTAAGTTAACCTCAGATTTATGTCATCAATCATATGAAATAGGATAAATCCTATTTCATATGATTGATGACATAAATCTGAGGTTAACTTAAATTGGAAAGCTAAAGCTTAGGCTGGACTTTCTAGGTTCGAACATACGCATTCCGGAGGTGCATGGCTTCACAGTTGCATTCGATAATACTGACTGTTTGCATATTTCATATATATTTTAGGGTTTATAGGGTTTGTAATCCAAAATAAACCATAAGATATATCCAAAAAATTCTGCCCAAAGTTGCTATTCCACGCGGACGGAGTCGCGCACAGCTAGTAATAAATATAATTAAATCTATGTTTTTAATTTAATAACCTAATAATAAATACTGAGTACTGCTTCGAGTATTATTTTATTAAAATCGTTATAAAAATTCATTCAGATAAATCTAGCCAAAATTAATTCTTGGCACATCTCTATATTTCATAACTGAGAACTCACGTGTTTTAAATATCGAACGTAAGTTTTTTTTTAATCAATCAAGTGGCTTCAAAATTATTGTCTGCCATTATTATCACCTTGGCTTCGTTTTGCATAATGTTTTGTTTTTTAATCTAAGATTTATGGTTATATTTTAAGAGGTTTTAGGTCAATCTATTCCGGACGAATGATGTTCTGTTTTTACTGTTTGACGATTATTGAATCGAATGTACATTTATTTTCCTTCCTATTCGTAGGCCAGCCAAATCTTTTTATAGATAATTGGCACACAATTCATTATGGTCTTATTTTTATGCTATATATATTTACATCTTACATCCATAAGTGATAGGCGGTTCTCATTTGAATTTTGTCATTTTTTATACGTTTTGATCAAGTTATTCGGTCGTCAAACTTTTAAAAATACCACAGAGTCCTTTGTTGTCTGTGAACTAATAAAAGTAGGTGTACTGGTCAAATAATCTGATTTAAGTGAATAGGATAGCATTGCTCTTAATTTTAGACGAGCCCACACGTCCTGGTGTTTTATTTGACGATATAAAAATCTTCAATAAAATACTTTTTACTTTGGTGAAACGCGACCGGTCCTAGGACGATACAAACAAGAATTGCGTGCACCAAGATGAATATGCTGCGGTGAATGTGTACAGTGATGTGGAAAGACCGCGACAGGAACTCCCGCATTCGTGACAGCCTTCATGTCCATGATAATGCGAATAAATTACAGGAGTATCGTCTTCATTGGTATGGTCTCGTTTTACGTTAACCAGCTTAACCTATGAGGGCCTGGGTAGAAGGATACCTAAAAAGTGCTTTCGTACAGAAACCGTGTGAAAGAAAATGGCGAAAAACGACCTCCGGGCACCGAAGCTACAGTTTATGGCGGAACCGCAAACGAACACTACTCAAACGAACGTTTGGTTTAACGTTACGATGATGATGATGATAATAAATCATAAATAAGGTTTTAGGAGGAGGTAGGAATAAGGAAAAATGCGACAAAACACGTTTCCCAATGGTGCTATTGTCTTTGTGTGAACAAATTTAATTTCTATCGTAAAGATTTTTTCGTGTAGAGTGATATTTATCACAATAGTTTCTCTATGGTTTTGTGCACTGTACAGAGTGTGCGATAGTGGCGCAATAACTATACGTGAATTGTTTTAGATATTTATATGAAATGCAGCTAATCACTGGAATAATTTTAGCAATGCCTAAGATAGCGTGTAAGAAAGAAAGCCTGTATACTCAGGGTGTAAATTACATTTCAATTTCAGAATGATCCTGATAAATAATTCCATATTTTTTTTTGGTCAATATTCTATTCCTAAAAATTCATTCGATTTATAAAAGTTAAATGAAAGAAGCCAAACCATTTTTTTTTTCAAGATATGGATTTATGCATGGACACTATTTACTTTTTATATGTAGCAGTAATAAGATTGTAATCTTTTAACCCTTAATGCCAGCTTTCCCCTCTCAAGCGAGATTTAACACTCTCCTGTCATTTTGCAACTTTGTTTATTTTATTGGAATGTCGAACTGAATTTGCATACGGCTCTTAACTTTTAGGGATCTCTGTTTAAAATAGCAGAAATGAAAGCCCCCAACATTTATAAGGATAAATAGTAACTATAACTTGTCACTTTTAAGGTATTCGCAGGGGGTGACAAAGAGAAGACTAGGATTTATACATACACAATTCTCTCCGTGCGGAGACGCAGTAGGAATACTGACCCCATACCCGTAGGAATACTGGCAGCCGGGGGCGGCCGGGGCCGACTCTCATTAATATTATTTTTGGTGATTATTTAATCTCGTTTGGTTGTATTAGCACGCTACGCTTATCTAAGGCAAATTGGCGATAACATTTTTTATAATGTTGTCCCTCAGTTGCAGTGCAGCCTGATCGTGCGTACAATGAACCCCCACTAGTCGCGCGTGCGCCTCGTGCAACACATAAGCGACCAACCGCGTGCCCAACTTTCGGCTTCTTGACACGCAAGATTAGTCGCTTATTAGATGCGCGAAGCGCTCCCGCGACTATAATAGGGGTTCATTTTACGCACTATCCTACGGCACTGCTCAGATGTTCATTGTCCATTCTTATTAAGCCCATTTGGATGACAAACTCCGTTTAAATATGCCGCCATAATAACCTTATGTAGTTCCGGTATAAGTGACCCAGGTTCCAGTTCTGCTATGTAGATGGCAGCGTGTTAGCGGTCCCTCTGGCTTCGCTAACATTCACTGGCAATAACTGCTTACTATTAAGTGGGCTGTTAGCCTGTCTGCTATTCCACATAAATAAAAAAGCAAGTGGTTGTCTTTTCGAGGTGTTGAACTGTTCACCACCATAATTATCAAATTTAATCAAAGACATTTCGTGTATTTTCTTGTACTTGAATAGTACTAGAGTACATTATATTCTCTACGCTTAACTAAGGCAAATTGGCGATTTTCAGAGACTAGTGACAGTAATGTTTACTTAATATATTCTCTTCATCTACACGTAAGCTATTCTAAATATTCTTTACGATATTACTACGTTTATAACCTTAATAAATTACTTAACGATGATAGGTGTTGCTCAAGATTAAATTATGGTAGAGTTTAAATTTTTATTACCGTTCACCCTTGTTTGGTATTTTATTATTGTAAATTTTTACTGCTCTGTTAACACTGTAGCAGCTATAAAGGTTAGGAAACTATGCATTGTATATTAAAATATAAAATAATTAAAATACTGGAGAGTGGAATTTTATTCAAAATAACCCCCAACTAGTGTAAAGAACCCTCAAAACTGTGTAATTGCTCACCCTTAGCTCTTAGAATACATTCATTTTGAAAGCGACCCGCGTCTGGCGCCGGCGCAGATTAACAGCCCGCCAGTTTAACAGAGCGCGATTTTCAACAAAAAATAATAGAACAAGTTGAAGCAATTAATCTAACAGAGTTCTGTATACAACTAGATATCTTTTTTCTTAATTTCCTACATAAATAGACCTGAACCACAATACAAACCTCATAAAGAAAACAATTGAACCCAGACCAGAAAAATTATTATAAATATTTTGTCCTTCGATAGAATCTTATCTACAAAATCGACTGCAAAATTAAACACTATACTTATTTAAATTGGAGTATATTTAAATAAAACAAAAAAGTGCCTGTATGTAGTGATAAGTTTTTTAATAAATGAATTGTAAAAGTAGAACAATAATCATCATAACATTCATAATAATGAACTAGATTATTTAATATCTCATATCCATTTGGACTATAAACTTCAATTTTCGTATCAAACGTTGTGGGTGAAGTTAATCCTTCATTATGTTTGGCCTGAATATATGTATCCGTAGGCGCGGTAATGAACTTCGTTCTTAAAACGAATTGGAAGTTTATGGTCCCAAGTCAATTGAATATCATTAGTCTGAAGAAAAAAAAATTGAAGATTTCAAACTTATTCTGACGTAAATTCACTGAAGTATGGATAGGTTCATGCGTAAATTACATAATTGACACATTCAGTATTACACAGATATGTTTAAAAATATAGATGATGAAAAAAAAAGTAAAATTTATTTAAAATAAATTTTGTAATTGTATATTTCAAATATTAGTTAAAAACTATTTTCTTTTTCAAATTTAGGTATTATAACTGTCGGCCCGGGCCACGAGATCGGCAGGCCATATATCCGTGGGCCCGGGCGTAGGCGATAGGAGAACAACGGGGTTTTTTAGTGAGTAGTCGGATGGCCAAACATCTTTCCCGGAGTCCCACATATCCCTCGGTCCCCCCGGGCCGGGGGAACCCGTCAATAGAGGTTTTTCCCCGAGACCAAAAAAAAAAAAGGTATTATAACTGTAAGGTTTAATTGATGAGTACATTTCTCCCAACGGAACCCTAAACTAAGAAAGTCGTCGATACAGTATGACCTTTTCGCCGTTAATTGGCTGACAAATACTGTTGAGTGATATGCATAATTAAAGTTACAAATAAATACTTATGGAAGGTGTGAACGTTTTCTTCAGGAATAAGACCAAGAAAAGAGGTAGGCCTCTTTAAGCGCTAGGGACTGAGGTATGCCCAGTACTACAATTATTTACAATTTATTAATTTTATTCCATGTGTAATGTAGTTAGTATTTTTATATTAAGAAAATATTCGTTGTATAGTTTAAGTTTTGTCGCGTGTCAGCCGTTAAAATGTGTTACGTATTATTTTATTTCTGTTGTTTCTTAAAACTTTCATAACTTTGTATTTGTTCGCGCCGGTGTTGGGTCTGGCTAGGCCCTAGGCGAAGAGCTAGGCAGCCAGCTAGCCAGCTACCTAGCCTGGGCTAGCGAAGGGAAATGAAAATGAATGGTACTCACGATTCTCGTTGCTCGTTCATATTTCCACCCACTGATTTTACACTCTTCAGAGTATTCAAAACACACCCATCTATTTATATTATTTACACTCGATTATTAATCAATTATTCAGTTTTTTTATATCGTTTTATTTATATAGATAAATAACCAATATTCACTACCTGCATTGTATACGCTATGTGATATATAACATTTGAATTAATGAGAGTTTTAAATAATGAGTTCCTCGTGCTCCCCGTTTTTTGAAAGTAAAACATATTACAGTATTACTCCAATTGCTTTATGACCATAATGGAAAACTCTAGAATAACAGTTAGCCTTGTTAAAGATTGTTTATTGTACTTAAATCAAAATTAATGAAGATGATGCCACATAGCAACGAATTCTCAGAGTATCATAGGAATTGTTTTCAAAAACGGTTCCATAGCAATTTGTGAAGGAATGCGAAGGCCAAACATGACCGCGTTTAATTATCACTTCTCCGATTACGCCACTCCGAGGTTGATTTGCAATGAATCGAATGAATCCTTTAGATCATTTTTAAACGTTAACCAAAAGCCATAATCAAGATTATTAACTATATTTCTCCGTGGGAGGAATAAGATTCTTGCGGCCAAAGGCGGCCTGTCGTTGAGAGATATAAAATAACCCTAGCTAGTTAGGGCTTCAAGCCTGTGTATATGTCAAGCAATTCCCCTATACGGATGGCGCCAGGGGCACCGCTAACGTTTATAAGAGACATTAACTACTTACTATAAGTCTGTCATCAGCCTGTTTACTGTTCTAAAACAATAAATAACATTTACAACAATAATAACGCGAAGCTTTCAGGTCACGTATTTTATGCCGATCCACTTAAAACGATAAAATCAGTTTGAAGCTTTGGAAATTTTAAACATGTAGTAAATATTACAAATTTTATATAAGACTTTCTTGAGACGTTGACATCTGTATCAGGCTGATACGTACTTCTTTGTCTCGAAGAAAGTACTAGGGCGGACGTCGGGAGGAAGCTGACGTGGTGATGTTGGTATACTTTTACTTTATGAGGGCCGGCTATGTGTAATGACCAGCGACTGCTGCAACGGAATGCTGATTAAAACCCCGGTCACCGCTCTCAGTCTTATGTGAGGTTCGCAGGATTGACTTTTGATCAATGCTCTGCGACGATCCCTATACATCCTAACGACCATGTAAGAATTTGGTACCAATTTTAAAAAGCAATGAAGCTAATTAAGTTTGTTATATTAGCCAAATATAGATAAAATACAATTGATATTTATTCCAAGAACCTTTAAAAAAATGTTTTGATTTAGTATGAGACATTATCTATACAAATAAACAAAATTGGAGGGTCTGTTTGTAATATTAAAATAACCGCTTTTTACTAAGTGCATTTGGATGTATACACAGTATATATACCAAAACAACATATTTTACAATTTTTATCTGTCTGTCTGTCTGTTTGTACCGGCTTATCTCTGAAACGGCTGGACCGATTTTGACGGGACTTTCACTGACAGATATCTGATGTAACAAGGAGTAACTTAGGCTACGTTTATTTAAAAAAATAATGGTTTTAGTTAAAAGTGATCAGTTTCGGATTTTTTTAATCCAATTTAAGTTGACCTCAGATTTATATCATCAATCAGATAAAATAGGGTTCAGCTTAGGCTGGACTTGTAGGTTCGACCGCAGTTTGTATATTTCATTTATTTATATTTTAGGGTTTATAGGGTTTGTAATCCAAAATAAACCATAAGAAATATCTAAAAAATGCTGCCCAAAGTCACTATTCCACGCGGACGGAGCACACAGGACGGGCACAGCTAGTTAAGGAAATAATCATAAACAATAAGTAATATTCCGTGCCTGGGCTTGGATTAAACATTTCGTGAAAGAGTAGTCGAGGAGACAAAGAGTCGCATGCAGATCGCGAGCAGTGGGTTGCCGGTTGCCAACCACTGATCTAACCCAAAAGATAGCCAATATGACGCGAAAATTAAATCACAGGCTCATCCTTAAAGGTCATAAATTCAATTTGTCGCAAATGAATTGAAAGTTCGTGTAGAAAAACTAAATTCAATGCTGCCTTGAAAAGCCGTTAAAAATTTTAAATAAATTCTTTTTAACAATTTAACAATAAGTTATAAAACTACGAAAACCTTATCAACAGCAGTTTAATTAAATATATAAATTGGCAAGTTGTACTAAAATCAATTGGTTCCAACAACGGGCAATCGATAACCTTTGCTTCACGTTACAAGGAATTCTATCCTACTCTTGTTAGTATTGTCGCAATTATTTGGTTCAAGGACCAATGACGATAACTGAACATGGCGAAAGAGAAAAGGAACATCTGGAGGATTATTTAGAACAGAAGAGGACAGATGCTGGGATATTTGATACAAGACAATCTAATCAAAACCATCACAGAAGAGGGAATTTAAGGAAAGCGGAAGAGAGGGAAACCAAGAAGGACATTACTTTGAAGAAACAGTAAGAAAATAAAGTATTTATTTAAGGTTCTAATATAAAAGATAAATAAAAGTTGCAACATTAAGATCCATTTTTCAAAATATGGATACTTTACCAAAAAAAGTATTGTGTCACTATTTGTTTTTCTCAATGCATTATACGAGTATAGCAATACTGTTGTTTACAAAGCCTCCAAGTAGTGATGTGAAATATCAAGTGTCAACTCGTGTACGTTGCTAATAGATAGTATAATTATACTAGTTAGTTCACCTAATAAAATAATAACCACACTAATATTATAAATGTGAAAGCAATTAGAATAGATAAATAAATAGATCTAGTTCTGGAGCAAATGGAATCAATTATTTTATTTTATCTACTTTTAGTCATTTTATATAAGTTTGTAGTATTTAAGTTTCACCCTCATTTTGTTTGGTGCAATAAAAAGCAATTTAATTTAAAAAAAAACATTGTATTTATAGTGTTTTATGAGGGTATTTCTCGTGAGTTTTTTTAAATTAATGTAAATAAACTAATAAAACCGAAAAAAATCTGTTTGTTACGTTTTCACGGCTAAACCGGTGAATTAATTTTGATTGATTTTGGTATAGAGATAAATTGATGAAGCACATAGACTAATTGTTTGTCGCGAAAATGTATTTTTTCCTTTATATGGCTAACAACGTCTGCCGGGTCAGATAGTACTTTTATAACATAAACACATTAAAAAAGTCTAAGCAACATGCATGATATTACAAATTTACCATTTATACTAATTAATTTCTAAGTCTTTACTCACTCAAAGTGCGTAGGTATGTAAACTTTTTTGTTATTGATGACATACTGGCTGGTTGTAAAAAAAATTCCGATTATGTTTTGTTTTTTTCATAAAATTAAATTAAAGGGAATTTGTTTGAATTTAAGTGCTTTTTATTGCTACGTTAAGTCTTGATTTTATAATTTTACCAACCATTTAAATAAAGTTAGCGACAAAATTGAATTGATAGATATTCTTTACGTCATGGAGCGACATCATTTGACGGCAAATGAAATGCAAAGAGCTGTAGGGATGTTGCAAGCGGAAAGTAATCAATCTCAGGTATCTCGGCATTTTGGCATTCATAGAAGTGTTATTTGTCGTCTTTGGCAGCGCTACAATAATACAAGGGAACCCGATGAACAGCATCCAGGCCGTAAAAGAAGTACAACCACTCGGCAAGATCGGTACATACAACTGCCTGCAAGACGCTAGCCGATGTTAACCGCTCGAGAGATAAGTTTGAGGCTACAAAATTCAAGTGGTGTTGATGTAAATCCCCAAACTGTGCGAAATCGACTGCATGAGTACGGCCTACGAGATCGACGCCCAATTAGGTGCCCACCGATACGTCACGGGAATCGTGCTCGTCGAAATGAATGGTGTAGAGAACGCAGAACATGGACCCAGGAACAATGGGATAAAATTATGTTTTCCGATCAGTAGCGATTCGGGTTTAGGCCTGATACAAGAAGGGTGCGAGTGTACCATCGGCCCGGAAATACTGAAAGGCTCAGGTGCATTCAGAAAGTTCATTCATACAGCGGCTCACCAGTTATGGTATGGGCCGGTATTATGAAGAACAGGCGAACTGAGCTCGTTTTTGTAAATGGAATCATGAACGCTGATAATTACGTTGAGGATATTCTCAGACCTTATGTCCATCCATTTGCACAAACCTTTGGCTCCGATTTTACGTTAATGTATGACAATGCGCGTTCACATACAGCTCGGCGAACCAGTCAATACTTGGCAACGGAGAACATCCGGGTATTGCCCTAGCCTGCACAATCGCCGGACCTCAACCCCATCGAGCACGCATGGGACATGCTCCAGAGACGTGTTTTGAAGGACTTGGACGGAGTGACAACAACCCAACAGCTGAAGCATTTGCTACAATTCCATTGGGAGCGAATACCGCAAGATGATATAAACAGTCTCATTAATTCAATGAATAATCGTGTAGTTGCTTATGTACCTTAGTTTCTACAGTATATTCTAATATTGTTAATTTCTGTTATTAAAAGAACTTATAAAGACAACTGCTGTTATTTTTACATCATAGGACCCTAAAAATATTATTTTAAAAATAAAATACAACGTTATAATGTGAAAAACCGTCCTAAAATTTAAATTAGTACATGTTGCTTAGACTTTTTTGATGTGTATATTTGTACATCAATACTAAATTCCCTGTGTAGGGGAGGAGTAAGAATACTGACCTCTGCAACCGGGGGTGGTCTCTCGTAAAAGGCGACAAAACAATCCTTGCTAGGTAGGGATCTAAGTCTGACTGGATGGCAACCCCTGGTAGAGACCAGGGGTATTTAGAGAAATATGCCGCCAAACCTTGTGTTCTGGCATAAGTGGCCTTGGTCTGGCCTTTTTGGCCATGGCCTTTCTTCATAGGCGACGGTAACTGCTAAATTTTAAGTTGACCGTTAGCCTGTCTTCTGTCATACAGCAATAAAAAAAATAATAAGTGACCCAAATTCCAGTACTCCACGCGGACGGCAGTGTGTTGACAGTGTCCCTGGCATCACAAACACAGGTGAAACTTATTAAATTCATTCAATGGAATAACGACACACCACTAACATTGTTGCATTACTGTTTATACATTCCGTATACAATATGTTTATTTTAGACCATACTTATAAAGTCATCGACGTCTCAAACGATTTGTAGGTTTCAAGTTTAGTTTGTTATTACAATTACGGTATACCAAGAATAAATAGAAACTACAAAATAATGGGTGGCAGCTTAAAACAGTCTCTTCCAGGCAATGCTAAGGAGTATTCCATAAGTATTTTCTCCTTTCTAAATTCAATATCATCACGAATGATTTATTGAAGTCTTGCTGGAAGTAGGCATCTCTACTTGCCACAGAGCATTCAGCGAATTCAGTCTTTGCCATCTGCCGTAAGTCATTCATTCATCAGCTCATTTCACTGCTCATTCGACGCTACGCTTGCCGAGATAATCTCCGATTACTCGTTTGAGCCACTCATTTTCAGTTCTACAACAGAAATGTCCGACTAACTGACACTTAACCATGTTGATTTAAGATGTGATGAAGGTAGCGTTGGTGTTTTCTGACTGAATCCTTTTTCTTACAGAGAAACTTTAAGTATCGCTCTCTATGTAGCACATCGCAAATCATTATAGCATTAATATTTTAAATATGATACATTTTTTAATTCACAAAAGCAACTGAAGAAAAGACCAAAGTTCATGTAAGGGTTGGACTATCGGTTTATCAATGACAAAAAGTCAATGAACCCCTATAAAACCTTAAGATGAGGTTTTTAGTGGGTGTAAAAAAGCGATCTACGATTAGATAGACAGACAGATAGATAACACTTTATTGTACATTATTTAAAAGTAATTTACATTGAAATTTTGTGGTTAACAATATTGCACAAAGGGCGGCCTTATCGCTAATAGCGATCTCTTCCAGACAATCCAGTACAGGAAACAAATAATTTATAAAAGTTGCTGGTGGGGTAACTAATATACAAATTTCACGATTATACAATTTCATAATTACTACCTAGCTAGGCTATCTTTTAGAGGAAATAAGAAAGTAGTGTCAGTTTGTAAAACGAAATAGTAACATATGGGTGGTATGGCCATATACTGCGAATGTACGAATGTCATATAACCAGAAATGGAGGATGACAAGAGGAGAGGTAGACCAAAGAAAAGATGGATGGATTACGTGATATGGTGAAAAAGGGTGTGAATGTTGAGATGAAGACTAACAGAGGAGAGTAGAAGGAGAGAACATGTAGTGCCGAGCTCACATAATGTGGGATAAGGGCAGGAAAAAGAAAAGCTATATTCAGAGAACCTTACTTTACAGAACCCCATATAATACCCACATCACGTTTCCTCTGGAATTGCTACACGATATTAAATGGTCCAGTTTTTCCCGGGTAAAAAAATACTAACAATTTTGAACTCTACGGACAATACTTTCGCATCTATTTAATAATATTGTTAATAGTTATTTATATCTCAATGCCATGCTCATTGCTCCAATTGCGACAGATGCTGAGAGGATTAACACATATTATCTCCAATTAGAACAATGTTTTGTTATTTTATGTGGATGCATTCAAATGTAATTTCTGACCCACCAAAGCTTATATTGAGTACTAGCTGACCCGGCAAACGTTGTTCTGCCATATAAATATAAAAATTTGGTACTAGTTTCAATTTCGCGACAAAAAGTAGTCTAGGTCCTTCTCCAAGGTCCAATCTATCTCTATACCCCATTTCAAAATTGATTCAGGCATTTAGGCGAAAAAGGTACCAGACAGACAATCAGACTGACGTGTTTTTAATTTTCAGGTTTGTAATATTAGTATGGATTCATTTCATTATCATAGGCCTCATAAGCCTCTTTTCAAGTGGACATCATAGAGAAATTTCCAAACCTATTCTGTGATAGTCCGACGCTAGGTTTTTGATGCCTGCTGGATATTGATGGGAATACCATAGCTTATCATAGCTATTGTATTCTAGGAAGGCGTCCTAGTTATAACCTCCGTGACTTTCGCACATCGGAACGCTTTCGGGGCCTACCAGCTCCATGCCCCATCCCGAGTGAAAAAGAAAATAAGTAGTCATCAGTTGTCGTGTATTCATAACACAAGCGCTTGTCTACTTTGGTACTAGATGTCGCTGCATGAATTGTAACAGTATATATTTATTTACGCTAACTTTGCTCAGAATTTGGCGTGGTTCTTGTAATGCACGGGTTTTCCGGTATACAAGAAACTAAACCTAATACAAAAAAACAATAAAAAAACAACTAAACTTAGAACTAGCTATAAAGGACTTCTAGCTCAGCATAAATTGGTTAGAAAAAACCAACGCTGGTCTGTCGCTTTAATCCGGAAATTATGCTTACTTTACAACATATAAAAACATAAACCTATGAAAAGACAGCAGAGATATCTGAGAAGGCTGTACCGTTGTACGTTGCCTGATATTTTATCAAGTTTCAATAACAACATTATTCAGTTAAAATGTTATTGCAGCAAAAGTTTATCATAACACTGAAATCGAAGCCACGAGTAAATAAAACCCCATGAGTGTCCGTAATACGAGCTTATCGTGAGAAATGGAGGCTTACGATTTACTCGTAATTGTGCAACCATTAGCATTTGTGTAGACTAAACAAATCAAGTGATCATCGTTCTTAGGCTTCATAATATTTATATACAGCATAGCTTTGTTTATTCGTTTAAGGTTTAGCATAAAGAATCGTTTCATTGTTCCTTCTAGGTTGAGATCAAGTAATGGATGTGAAATTTCGCATCTGGATAGGTACAGATACATGAATATGAGGCCATTCATAAATTACGTCACACGAATTTTAGGACTTTTTAACCCCTCCCCCAGTCCTTGTCACAGTTTGTCACATTTTTAGAACCCCTCCTTCCACCTGATGTGACGTAACACATTTTTCAATTGTATGCATGTATTGATAATAACTTTTTTATTGATTATTTTTATAATCAATAATAAAAGTTATTTTTACATTTATAAATTTTTTCTTATTTTTGTTAAATAATAATTATTATTATATAGGTATATTACGATTATAATCGTTAATAAAATCAAATATTTTGGCTAACAGAGAAAGCGAACGACTAGTTAGGACTAATTATGTTTTAAAGATACAAAACTTAATCATCCTGTGTCCATGGACTTTGACCCACTCCTTAGTATACATTCATATCGTGACGTCACAAAGCTTTTGACCCCCCACTCCCCCTTGTCACTCAATGTCACACTCCGGTGATACCCTCCCCCTCTTTAACGTGTGACGTAATTTATGGATGACCCCTATCCGTATTTATTTAAACTCCGTCCATATGAAATTTTTATATCAGATTCGGTTACGTATAGAATTTTTTCGGATTTCGGATATCCGATAGTTTCGGTTACGTAGTTCTATAACATTTTTATTTTAGAGTCACGGCAGTTGTACCTGTTTTAAGAAAGGAGGTTGGTTATATAAAATGGTACTAGCACTTATAAGTGCTTAATACTCAACGATAAAAAATAATTACAGTCCATAACATCGGTAGAAAAGCTTATACAGGCGGATTGGCACACATACCGGTGAACGCAGGTTTCCTTACGATGTTCCTTCACCGTAAGTTAATACAATACTGCAATTATGTTCTAATATGAACGTTAAGCAGGAAAGCCATCTAAAAATTGAATCATTGACTGCCACGTAGATAGAGGTAGACAACGATGACATGACAAACGACAAAAAAGTTTACAAAAGCTAAAGCCATAGAATATGATAATTTTTAAACTTTACTTTAAACTTAAGAACTTTTTGTATACTCCTTGTTTCTAAATAAAAGATTTTATCAGTCCACCTTTATTCCTTGAAATCTGAGATAAATTGACCCAAATTCTTAAGAATAAACACATAAATCACAGTAATTGGACTGTCTGTTTCCCAGCTAATCTAACATGATCTAATGACATTCTGAGAACTGAATGTTGACACTTGATGTAATATCTGGCAACACTGTGGACAGTGTGGACACCTGATATTATTGTCGACCGAAAGACTATGGTCTATAATCATGAATAAATAAAAAATGATATTATCGGATAAACTTTGTGCATCCTTTTTTTATATTTGTGATATAAAAAGTATAATTATAGTTTTTCTTATTGCTGAAGAACAGCAGACAGACTGACGGCCTACCTAATAGTAAGTAGTTAACGATGTCTATGGATGTTTGCGACGTTAGGGGCACATGTTCCATACAGAAACCTGGGTCATTAATGCCGGAACAAAACACAAGGTTATTATGGCGGCATACTTAAAGACTTAAGGTAGTTGTCATCCAGACCATAACAGATTCGTAGTTAATTTATCCGAGTTTATGAAAATGCTTTCTTAAAAATAAAAAACAAATATTAATATTATTAATTTCTGTTCAAACCCGTGCTTCTAAGTTGGTATTAAAGGCAGTGTTGCTTGAAAATCACTTTTTTTATTTACC
Organism: Malacosoma neustria; assembly: GCA_963693495.1. NCBI lineage: Eukaryota > Metazoa > Arthropoda > Insecta > Lepidoptera > Lasiocampidae > Malacosoma > Malacosoma neustria. The sequence goes on along the minus strand of OY856394.1, from coordinate 2,827,743 downwards.
TTAATTTTATTAGTAAACTAAACATATATTAGTTTCAAGTGTCCATTTAACATTTCGACATAATTGTATACAATATTGACACCAAAACATACGTAATACAGATGAACAGAATACATAAGAACTACTTAACATAATTTAAGTAATTCTTTACAATGCTCATATTAATCTAAAATCCGATTACGGTCTTAAGAATCTTATTAAATCTGTAATATACGTGTTTGTTTGGTTAAGTAATACTTATTATAACCATTTAAGGAAGGCTCCAAGCTCAGGATTCTGTAATAATGTATATAATAACTATTTGACCCGGCAAATTTGGTTTTGCTATATGAATTTAAAATAAAGAAGCATAATATATCCTTCTATATGGTCCAATCTATAACTACCGAAATTCACCAAAATTGGTTTAGCAATTTAAGCGTGAAAGCGGAACAAACTCACTTTCGCAATTAATTTTTTAATTTAGGACAGCAGACAGGCTGACGGGCCGCTTAGAATTTAGCAGTTACCCTCGCCTATGGGTATTTGCAACGCCAGTAGCATCACGAACACGGTGCTGTATAAGGGTACAGGAACTTGGGTCACTAATGCCAGAACACAACACAAAGTTACTATGGCGGCATACTTAAGACTAAAGGTGATCGCCATCCAGACGGGCTTGGGGCCCTACCACGTAGGTAGTGTAGACGATGTGCCAAGCCAAAATATAAAAATAAAATAAATTAAAAAATGTACATATATAATATAAACAATTATAATTAAATACCCTATATTTGAAATATATTCGCCTCGGATATTTCCAAAAACTACCGTCAGTGCCAGTTGCCGTCAGTCGGAACAACCGCGCCGCGAACATTGAATTTGCCCTAATCAGTAAAAAGTGTTAAAAAAATTGTGATAATCACGCCGCGCATTACCAGCATCGTGTACAGCTAGGGTGGGTTGTTTTGTCGCCTTTTATGACAGGCCGACCTAGGCCGCAGAGGTTAGTATTCTTTCTCCGCCCCTGTATGGATAATGTATAATATTAGTTAGGATGTGCGTTATTATTACCAAAGTACTTTTTCTAAGTGTTTAGTTACTAAAAAATAGAGGGAATATGTAATTAATTTGACAACAATCTTGAAAAAAAAATAAAAAAAAAAAATATTAAAATATTTTTGTGACAATTCACACAGCGCCATCTAGTCCCAAACTAAGTAGCATAGCACTTGTGTTATGGGTACTAGACAACTGATATACTACTTATATACTTTTTTTTTTTGTAAATAAATACATATTATACATAAACACCCAGACGCGAGACGGGAATCGAACCCGTGACCTCCGCAAGCGTACCGAAGTGCGTTATCCGTTACGCCACCGAGGTCGTCATAAAAGGGAAACTACTAAGGATAATTCATTACCTGTTACGACATCTTAAGTATCTAAACTTTTTCTCAGCATAGGGTCTACTGTCACAGATCGAATGCATTAGTTATTCTCCGTGCAGAGGCCTGTCGTAAAAGATGACAAAACTACCCTAAATAAGCTCACCGTCTGGTTGGCAACTATTCCTAATCTAAATGCCGCCATAATAACCTTGTATGGTGTTCTTGCTTATGTGACCCAGCTTCCTGTACGTACATGTGGACAGCAGCGCGTTCGTAGTGCCCCTGGCATCGCAGAAATGCCTATACGTACTTACTGTAATTGTACTGTTTGCGGTTGCTCAGCAATGAAAAAAAGCGATCCAGGTTCCAATTTCCTTACATGAACGGCAGCTTGTTAGCGGTGCTCCTGGCGTCACAAACAACTACAAGTGACGGTAAGTGTTATTCAGTGTACCGTTCACTGTCTGTCGATCCTCAGGATAAAAAAAACAAAAGTATATAAGTAGTATATCAGTTGTCTAGTATCTATTACACAAGCGATCTGCTGCTTACTTTGGACATGATGGCACTGTGTGAATAGTCAGTCTATTATTTATTTGAATTAATAAAGATACCTGGTAGCTCAGTGGTATTAACCTCGTCTCCGGTTCGAATCCCAACGCACTGGTTAAGCAACTTTTCTCGCCTAATGTGCATCTTCCTCCTGCCTTTATGTGGGATCGGCACAGCATGTTCTCTCCTTCCACTCTCCTCTGTTAGCCGTCATCTCAACATTCACACCCTTTTTTGCCATATCATCTTTTACGCAATACATCCATCTTTTTTGGTCTACTTCTACTCATATTATTGTATAAATAGCCGTTCCCGCCAGTTTCGATGGTCGATAACAAGAAACAAAATTTTTGGTGAGATCTTATTTTTATGTCAAAAACTATTTATTTTTCTAAAATAAAAGTAGCTTAAGTTTTTCCTTGTTATATCAGCTATCTGCCAGTGAAAGTCCCATCAAAATCGGTCCAGCCAGTTCAGAGATGACCTGAAACAAGCAGACATACAGACAAAAATGTTGTTTTGGTATATGTAACGTGTATACATCCAAATGCACTTAGTAAAAAGCGCTTATTTTAATATTACAAACAGACACTCCAATTTTATTTATTTGTATAGATTGTCGTGTACGGTGAAGGAAAACACCGTGAGGAAACCTGCATACCGATATCACTGGTATGTGTAACCCACCAACCTGCTTTGGACAAGCATGGGCATACTGCTCGTTCCCTCTAGAGTAAGGTTCAAGTCCAACTGTGAGAACTTTCCTGTTTATTGACTGTTATTATAATTATTTGTCTGCTGTCCCCTACCAAATCTTGGAACCCGTTCCTAACTACAAGTTTAAATCAAGATTATCCGTATGGATATTTATGTATCAATTGCCCCATCGTAACTAAGTTGAGTGGTTTATAAGACCACTCCTGGCTAAGCTTCTGGGAACTGGTGATTAGGCCGCTTCTTAGGATATCAGTTGTCACTCTTAATTGTACTTTAATAAAGCTTACGCCATTTTAAATTGCAGTATTGTTTTAATATACGCTCAAATAATTAACTAATATGAGTAATATAAATATTAGGACAATTCCTACAGCGCCATCTAGCAGCACAATGTTTGTGTTATTTGACTATTAGACAGCTGATGTTCCTAGAAATATACATTTTTAAAATAAATACAAAATAAACACAGAATAATGTTCTGACGTCACTGACTGTTCTGAGGTCATTGAGGTCGTCACAGTGAATGAAGAGTGAGATCTAGGCGTTTATTTGCCAACCCAAGGGATCCTAATCCTGGTGAGTGGAAAGCTATATAACGTGAACTCATAAAAGAAGCGTATTTGGATGGGTTAAGAACATTATTGATATCGTGTTATGTCGCATATTTTTTAACTTTTTATATCATATTTTTTTTTAATCCGGAGGAGGGCAAAAATACACGCGCGCTGCTGCATGAGACTCGTAGGTAACGGCAGTTTGTCGTTTACCCCCTAAAAGCCTCTTATGCTCCTACTTTGGTCGCTTATATTCGGGGTTCCGGAAAGAGGCACGAGCCGGCAATTGCCACCCTGAAGCATTGGCCTGCGGTGAGCGCTGGCCTCAACATTCTGAGGAAAGAATCTCTCACCAACTGGGGACAGTAGATTCTTATTTGATCTAGACTCTAGCGTGATCGGGTATGCAGTCATTACCTTAACGTTAAAACGGGATTCATTTTCAACTTCTCTCTTTGTATGGTCTTTAATATCTCTGTAGACTTATAGAGACTATAAACTTATAGAAGTATCAGCAATGTAAAAATAAGAGCATGTGTTTCCATTGATCGTTCTTAAGGATTAAGTTACATTTAGCAACTGTTTTCACTACTTAAAGCGTTTGAATTGCTTGCTTGAAAAAAGTAGTTACTGTTAAAAAAATTTGAAATAGTCATTACTATGCTGAATAAAAACAAAATAATATTTAAAATACAAGCATACATATAACCTTTGAATTGTTTTGACAGTGCTCATAAACCGAATATATATGAAAACAAATGAGGTAATTCACGATTGTTAAATCATTCCGCATTTATACTTCCGAGTTCGCTTAAACGATTCCAAACAAAGGAGAATGCAAATGTTCAAGTAAATATTAATAGTAACACAGGAGCGATGACCTACGTATTTTGCCTGTTAGGGCTGAATGAGAAAGACTGAGTATAAATTAGTCTTAATAGACATATTCCTCTACTCAGAACATAGACTTAATCCTCTCTAGGATTTGCAGCTTGCTTGTATTTCAAAAGTGTTGATACACAGGGTCAAGTTAAGGTTAGGTTACTAATGGGCAAGTCCAGGGTGGCTCCAATAAAACCTTTGCTTTCTATACCTAGGTTGGAGCTGCAAGCGGCCGTGTTGCTTTCGAAGCTTCTTATATTTGTCGTACTAAACTGCAAGGACTTTAATTTTTCTATAGTCGCTTTTAGTGACTTAACTATAGTTTTATCCTAGCTTTAAACACAGCTTTACAAATAAAAAACGTTCGTTGCTAACTGTGTTAGTAAAATAATTGAATCTGTGTCACCCAACTGTTGGCACCATCTAAGAAGTGAAAATAATATCGCAGATATATGCTCTCGTGGTCTTCTCTCTGATCAATTAGTAGATCAGTCCAGAGAGTAAATCCATGGCCCCGTGTGGCTATCAGATAACTCTGAAAATTGGCCCATTAGTAGATTTATTATTACGTATAAAACCGAAGTCCCTGAGATAAAAACTTTAGTCGACGCCTTTTGCTTTAACTCGTCTAATGAACAAATATTAATTAATGATTTAGAATTAACATTTAATAAATGGTCTATAAGTCATTTAATAAGGTCACTTGCGTTATAGCCTGGTGCATACGGATTAAAAATAATTTAAAATTGAAAACTGGTGAACGCCTTTTCGGACCCTTAACCACCAATGAACTGGCACAGGTTCATGACGTTATTATTCGTTCAATTCAAATGAATCATTTTAATTTAGAAATTAAAACTCCAATTAAAACAGGCGACGTATCTTCACTACTGCGTAAGTTGCATCCTTTTATCGTTTCTAATAATTTCTTTAGGGTGGGGGTCAGACTTTTACATTCTGACCTTCCATATATAATACGAAACACCCAGTTTTACTTCCAAAGAAATGTCATACCACTAACATGATAATCGAATATTATCATCAATTATATTTACATGTAGGGCCATGTGGCCATCAATGCTAGAAACGTTATTCGATCAGTTTTATCAAAGTGTCCAAATTGTTTTAGGTTCAACCCAAGAGGTTCTTAGCCTTTGATGGGCCCCTTGCCTGCCGTACGTCTCAAACCTGAAAAGGTTTTCAGCTACGTTGGCTGTGATATAAGAGGTCCGTTTCTTGTTAAGGAAAGTTTAAGGCGTAATGCGAAGGTGCGTAAGGCCTATAAGGTCAGTGCGAATTTCTTTGCCCACTGCAAGGTATCGCGTCTCTCTAACCACCGTTCCTCTCCCCCTCTTCTATCATACAGTCCACTGCTCTCGAGCTATCCTTCTCATTCCTGTACGTTGCAATCCTGATCCGTGACCAGAATCGTACAGTTGTATTCCTGTACACAAAAATAATTTAATTTGAGGTTGTTTCCTCATTCAGTATCGAACTCAAATTGCTTAGTGGGTTAGAATAGGCAATGCTACGCGACTAGAATGAAAAGTATATTTTAATGTAAATACATTAAAATGTTTGTTTGTAAATCTCCGGTAATCTATGTTAATAATCAAGTAGTTTTCCATAATAATAATCATTATATTTGATATTTTTAAAATATTCAAAATTTATTGCGTATCAAATAACGTGGTAGATATCAAAGACTTTATAATGAATGCATAATATGCGACTATTTTTATGAATTCCGTATTTTAATTGCTATCAAAATACATCAAGAAATGCCATATCTAGGTCAATCTCACCTGGCACTGTCTGACAGATGCACTCTACTGAAAAAAACTAATAAAAAACATTCACTGGGGAGTTTGTTCCGCCGTTTCTTCTCTAGCCAGCGTTTTTGTATTGGAAACGGTAATAGATTCTTGACATTCGTTAAGTGATCTGTAAAATCTAATAAAATACTTAAATTATTGTGATTTGAAAAAGAAGATTTTTAGGCGTTAAGGGGCTACGAAAGTCGCTCGTGTCATTACTAAATTAGATATGTATTTTAACGCTGATATTCTAAGCACAGTAAAGTAATTTCGTCATGTGACAGTACTCAGTGGTTCTCGAGCTTCAAATTAAGCGTAAGGTGCAGCCGTGATTAACTGTTTATGTGCTTGCGTAACTTGCGTGCGATAAAAACAACATTTTATTAATGTCTTTTTTGAATAGCTTACTAACGTCTTTAGTATTCTTTTTGTTGAGTGATGACAAGGCACGATTTTTGTATTTAGCCAATGTCACGTAGGAATATCGTTTATAGTAGTTAATTTAATAATTCTACATTCATAAAAAACGAAAACTTTTCTTTCTCAAATTACAGACGATAAATCAAAACCATATTTACAAGAAATATATTTTTAGTTTACTTAAATTCCGAACGAAAATTTATGATTCCATTGTTGTCGAATTTGACAAACGTTTTCGAGAGAAATAACATTTTGAAATTTCAAATTAGAAGTGAAAATAAACGACAGTATTTGTATGGAGAAATATTATTAAAGATTTATCACATACAGTTGATTTTTTTATAAAACCTGCGATATTGTTAAACAAACAAAATTAATGTCACATGACGTACATACTAATCAATTATTAAAAATTTACTAATTAATGCAGACTGACTTTTATTCAGCCAAGGTGGATAATATAAAATCGAAACACGTTTCAAAATCAAGCTCACTTTTCTGCTTTTTTTGCTATGTAACAGCAGACAGACTGACTGCCCGCTCCTATGAATGTCAGCGGCCACAGGAAAAGACGCTGCCGTCCGCTAGGATAACTGTAACATGCCGGAACACAACACAAGGTTATTATGGTGGCATATTTGAGTCCAGGGGGTGGTCACCATCCATACAGGCTTGCCATACTCTAAACTCCACGTAAGGCTGTTTTATCGTTTTTCACAATAGGTCGCCCCCGGCCGCTGGAATCAGTATTCTCACTTCGCCCTCGCACGAAGAAAATTTACTTCTTTAAAATATTATTTTACTTACACTTCTGGAAGTAATTTCGATCTATAAACTGAGTTATGCTTGTGTCATGTGTATATTATAAGAATAAGGGATAACCCTTACATGCACACGTAAGGATCTAAAAATCGTGCACTGTGCATATGCCCTGATGAGTATCACAAGTAATATATCTATCTTGATATGATTGAATTAAAATTTTATAAATACGTTGAATTAAATTATCAAAATGCTAGTGGAAAGTTATTTATTTATTGTGATATAAAATTTAGATTTAAAGAAAAAGAAGTAAAATCTAAATAAAAATGGCGCGCTTACCCAGAAGACTGCGAGCAATTTGCAGTATGTTTGATGTTAGTGGCCAAACCGACACTCGGATGTTGTTTACTAAAGAAGAAACCAGTAAAAGTGTCGCTTGAGGATATATTAGATGATTGACAATGAAATTTCGTAGTTTTTCTCGTTATTTTTCTCGTTTCACATTGAAAGTAGGAACTTTGAAAAATAATTTAAATAAAAAGGATGACAGATTTTTCCCCAAAAAGGGATTAACGTCAGGCAGGCGGCTGGTTGTAAAAACTAAGCCACAATTATTACAACATGTAACATGTTGTGCCGACCCCATATAATGTAGGATAAGGGCAGGAGGAAGAAGAAGAAGATGGTTAGATACTTTGAATTGGGTTTTAAAAGGGGGGAGGTACAAAACAAATTATAGTGACTAGAAGCAAAGTATATAGAGTATAAAACAATTACAAAATACATAAAACTACCACCTAAAATTTATTGTGTTGGTTGATAGAAATATGACCGTTAAAAGTTATTACTTTAAGTATACAGCACGGAATATTGCCGGCGGATGCAAAGTTGGACGCTAGTGCGATTCTCCACGCTCCGACAATCAGTGCGAATAAATATGGTTATCCTTTAAGGCATAAAACGAAAGCGACTGTAAAGTTTTCGTCGTCACTTCGGCACGTATTAGCATAGAGTATTTTATGGGTTTCAAAGAATTTTCTTGCTTTTTGTTTTTATTCCACAAATGTCTACGAGTATTAATGATATAGGAACTTTAGGAACTTAAGCAATTCGGAGGCAATTATAGGATGTTTACTTACATGCAAAGACAGCAGCTACTACTTCGATCCTCAAAGAGTATACAAGAGTATTATTTATAAGATACAAGATTTGCGTAGTCATAGAGTCAACAGTTTTTTTATTGCTGAAGAACAGCAGCCAGGCCAGTTGCCGTCCCCTATGGAGTACTGGAACCTAATTCACTAACGCCGGAACACAACAAAAGGTTATGACGGCAAACTTACAGACTAAGGGCGGGTGCCATCCAGGCGGGCTTGGGCCTTCCCACATAGTACTGGTTGACCCTGGCCGCAGAGGTTAGTATTCTTCTTCCATCCCGATACGGAGAAAACCGTATTGCCAAATGTTCTAAAGCATTCTTGAGGTGAAAATGCTTAATACATATCCCAACGCTTAGAGACTCGCAATGGGGTTACTGTTAAATTCCTGTGCACGTCGGTGGTAAACTTACTAAAATGCTCTTTGCTCTTCTAAACGCCCGGGGGTTGCATGTTTTTGCTTGCTTGCGCCTTATCGGGCGGAAGCATTGAAAGTTAGGAAAACTATTTCAAATAGTAATTTTAAATTAAGTCGTAGCGTACATAACCAAAACATTGACAATAACAAATCTAAAGTGAGTGTATTTATTATTTTGACCGTTTAATTTAAATATAACAATGCTAACCCATTTTTAAACGGCGTTGATTCACCGTTATGAGGCAATAAAAAGTTCCTCTTGGCAAATTGAATCATTATGTTGACACAAATAATGTATATACTCATTTTAATAAGTATTTATTTGTTTTATTAACCCACTTTATTTTGTTATAGTAATACTAAAATAAACTGATGAACTCATAAACTGCATCAAAGTTCAGGATTACTTTGAAGTGATTTTTTTTAATAAGTATGCAAACTTTTTAGATTAAATTATATAAATATAGAGAGACTGGCTCTTAAACTAAAAAAAAAGAAAATTTAAAAATAGAACTGCAGTAAAACAAATGAATATAGCCGGGAAAAGAAAATTTACTCGTAGTATCAGATTTATGTGTTATTTATAGCAAAGTTTTAAATTGATTCTCATTGATTTTTTATTCTTTTGTCAATTGAATTATTGTTACCAGCAGAATTGTTGGGTTAGTTTTTTTAACTCATCGAGAGTTTTTAAACCATAATATGGATACTTCGTCCGAATAAGCGGCTCAAATTGTAGCATTGGTGCGGGAAGGCTTGGATCAACGAACGATTGGTAGACATTTAAATTTAAACCAGTCTACGGTTTCTAGAATATACAGAAAGTTTGTGGAGACAGGTTCTTACAGAAGGAGACGTGGTACAGGCAGGACTCGAGCAACCACCGGTCGTGATGACCGATTTATTGTTACAACTTCCCTGCGAAATCGTTTCCTCACGTCAGTTAACATCCAAACAGAGCTTAATGAAGTGCGTGGAGTAAACGTGAGTGCACGAACAATAAGAACAAGGTTAAGGGAAGCGGATATCACCCCTTTTATACCAGAAAATGGTCCAAAGTTGTCTGTAGCTCACAGACAAGCTCGCTTAAGATTTGCGCGTGATCACCTGAATTGGACAGAAGAGCAATGGGCCTCCGTATTGTTCACGGACGAGTGTAGGGCATGTTTATATGGTGCAGATGGTCGCAGAAGAGTCTATCGTCGACGTGGGGAGCGATATACTCAAAGACCTTCCGCTAATAATTTCATTATTTTTCGCAAGTACATACTTGTAGACGTTTATTTCAATTTAAACCGCAAGCTGTGAAATAAGTCAGAATACTGAAGTTTTGTCATTTGTTTCAGATTACCAATTCTATCACTCCTGTGTCTTGTGACGGCCGGACTGGCGTATCGAGGACCAGACTTGCCTCCAGGCCCATACTGTGGTATTACAGGAGAATGCTGCAGAGATCGGGTCGATGGATGTTCTCATCGGATACTAGGTAAGCGTTATAAGTTATAAAGGTTGGCTACAATTTAAGTTTGTTAGCTGATTATATGACGTTTGCTGTCAGTGAGTCCAGTTCTCTCTTCTTTCTCACAAGTATTTGGTTCTGGTTGTAGCCATAGCTCACAGTTCAGGACCCTGTCGAATATTATCTACAAAATTAAACCTTTGCGCTTTGCTTCCTTGGTGGCTGTCTTTTACATAATAGTCTTATGAGGTTACATGTTGCTTTGTATTTTGTCTTTTTTTTTTTTTTTGGTCTCGGGGAAAAACCTCTCTTGACGGGTTCCCCCGGCCCGGGGGGACCGAGGGATATGTGGGACTCCGGGATTTTTCCGACTACCCACTAAAAAACCCCGCTGTTCTCCTATCGCCTACGCCCGGGCCCACGGATATATGGCCTGCCGATCTCGTGGCCCGGGCCGGCGCCGGCCCGCTTTTTGTCTTGAGGCGGGCCCCTTCTAAAGTGTTGGCGCCAGGGGGTCAGGGTTTCGTCCCCCCGGCGCTCTCCTAACAACTATAGGAGTTGAGGGGGCCGCGGAACAGCACGCAGCCCTCACCCTCGCGGCAATAGTGCGGGCGGCGGGTCCTCCCCCGAGGGGCCGCCCGCGGCCGCTTTTTACGGCGGCCGAAGGTCGTTACTGGCCCTCCGGCGCCGCCGGCGTGGCCTGCGTTGGCGGGAGGGGAGTGTGGTGGTCGACTCCCGCTCCCGCTCCGCCGCCTCCTTTGTGGACATGACTGCCTCGCAGAAGGAGGCGACGGCCGTCCATCCAGGATCGCCCCCGACCATGGACAGAACCAGGGCCGGGAGCGACAGGTTCACGCCGATTTGGGCGACGAGGGCGCGGCGCTCCTCGCGCCACGCAGGGCACACGGCGACAGTGTGGTTCACCGTGTCCTCCTCGTCGCCCGCGCCACAGTGGTGGCACCCTGACGTCATCTCCCGCCCTATGCGACACAGGTACCTCCCGAAGCAACCGTGCCCCGAGAGAACCTGCGTCAGGCGGAAGGTCAGGGCGCCGTGGCGCCTTTCCAACCATTCAGCCAGGACGGGCCTCACCGCTTCGATGGTGGCGAGGCCCGCGCTGGGGTGCGCGAGGCGCTCCTTCCACTCCACCATGAGCACCTCGTCGCGCAGCTCCGCGCGCCTCACCTCAGTTTCGCGAGGCGTGGGGCGAGAGCCACGCTCGGCCGCGCCCCGGCGCCACTGGTACAACAGCGCCAGGACCCGGGCCTCGAGGTCCCATGGTGGGGATCCGGCCAGCAGGGAGGCCGCTTCGAAGGACACCGTGCGGTATCCTCTTATCGCCCTGACGGCCAGGACGCGCTGCGACCTGCGAAGCAGCGCCGTCGTTTTGGCCGTCAGGCGATCCGCCCAGATCGGGGCCCCGTAAAGGGCCATCGACCGCACGGTTCCCTCAAAGAGCCTGCGGCACACTGCGCCCGGCCCGCCGATATTCGGCAGCAGACGGGAGAGTCCCGCCGCCGCCCGAACTAGCCTCGGCGCCAGGCGCTCGAAGTGTGCCGCGAAGTCCCATCGCCCGTCGAGCACCAGTCCAAGATAATTCATGGACGGCCCGACGGCGATGTGGACGCTTCCTACCGTTATGCGCAGGCCCGGTGGCGGCCTCTGACGGGGCCCGTAAAATATCACGGCCTCCGTCTTGTTCAAGGCCACCTCCAGGCCTAGTCGCCGGATTCTTGCCGCTGTGTGCGCCACCCCAGCCGTGCCCAGAAGGCACGCCTGGCGGGGGTTCCTCCCGCGCGCTGTGACGAGCGTGTCGTCGGCGTAACAGATGACGCCGACGCCGGGGAGGAGTGCCCCCCTCAGGACCCAGTCGTATGCGATGTTCCCAGGACCGACCCCTGTGGAACACCGCACACGACGTCTCGCCGACTTTGTCCACCCTGGACCGGATAGACGACGGCACGATCACTCAAATATGCCCCAACTATGCGACGGAGGTAGGGTTTGTATTTTGTCTCACCATATACCTTGCAACTCGTTTTAACTTCAGTTGTTGATAATTCGATGTAAAAAAAATATTTTTCACAATAATTTGGTGATTTATATCGCCAACGTTTACATTCGTTACAATAAAATTCTATGATAAGTTTACTAAATATAGTCAATTTAAAACGAGTGCGAGGCTTTTGTTCGTATCACAAAATCGCTCCCACCGAGTGCGTTACGAGTGCCAAAACTAAGCACGACTCGCGTCGATCCCGCGATTGTTTAAGTTATAAACATACCCAGCATTCATGTGTCATGAATCATATTTCAATGGCATGCTTGTGTTGTTTACCAACTGCATACTTTAGATAAAACCCCTTATCATAATTAATCTCAGACTAATAAATACATTCGCAAATTTTACATTTTAGGACAACCAAGGTCTTGCGCAAGGTCGTTAATAATTATCATGATTAGCGATAACACCTATTTGAAAACGAAACTGGAGGCATCTTTGCATCTATTTTTCTACAGGATTCTCTGAAAAACACTCACTTCTCACCAGTTGTCTTCCAGAGACCGTACAAGTCACCCCTATCGTGCTTCGTTCGGACAAATTCCACCAAGAAATGGTGTATATCGTGAATCACCTAATAGTTAATACCAATAAAATTAAATATTAATTATAATATATTTTCAGATTCGATATGCTATTGCGATGAGTTCTGTAACCGCAACCGAGCCTATGACGACTGCTGTCCAGATTATGAAGAGGTCTGTTTGGGCTTACCTCCTCCGACTACACCTCGACCGACTCCACCTCCGCAGCAGTTGGTTGAACCCTGCTACCACAACAACGTTCGTTACTACCCTCCTGCGGAAAGGACTGATAACTGTAATAAATGGTGAGTGTTTTTTAATTACACATGTCTAATAATGACGTCAGTCTGAACATAAGAATAATCGTAAAATTGAACTTGAGAAGTTTTTAGCCATTTCTTTCTGCGTTTATGTTGAAATTAACATCGGCGATGTCTTTTGTAATATCTTTTGTTATTACCATTAATAACCATGGATAATTGCTCTTCCTTCCAATTTTTATATTAAGTTTTGTTTGACATTATAATTTTTGAATAGTAAAATTTCTTTTAACGTTATTGGTATTAATATAAACCAGAATATTTAAAATAAATCTAATTTTCTCTTAAATGAAAGTCGTAATAAAATGACCTCATTTCGATCATGACTAATTTATTTTTATATATAAAATTCGTACATAAATTTGCAACTACCTACATACTGGAATATTTATATTTTATCACTACATTACAAACGGTAATCCACTATTTTGTATAAATACTTTTGTTTTGAAATAGTTTCCAACATTAACTATAATAGACCAACAAAAATAGGTGATCATTATATCAAGACACCCACTCATGCACCTACTTCGATTTTTATAATAATCCAGTTAATGCCCAAGAATTTAGAGTAGACTTTCGAAATTAAGTGAGAATGAGGTATTCATATTCGTAAATGCTCTAGTATTTTCTGCATGAAATAATGGGTGCGAAGACCTGTTCATTAATTATATACGCTATTTTCAAACGTCTGTGCCTTGAATAATGAAACTAAAAATTAATTCAATTGGCACAGTCATGTTGCATTTTTATTTGAGGTACTTTTGTCAGGGAATATTTTGTTGTTAAACAAACACTTAACATGAAAATTATTCTCTTCCTCATTCATTATTTATGGTTTTATGATGTCAAATTGTTTATTACGATAACAATGTATATGAAGTAATGTATAGATGTCCGTTGGGAAATAAGAATACCCTCTTCTTGGTTGTCATATGACCACATTAAAAGAAAACTAGTCGCATTCATTTTGTATGTTTTCTTCTGATTCGTAGCCCATTAAAAAGAAGTGACAACACTCGTCAGTGTAAAGTTCAAGAGCTTTTTTATGTTCTGAAGTGGAAATGCTTGATGCATACTGCATACCCGCAGCTGAGAGTGTGCATCCTGGGGGCTCGCGGTAGGGTTGTGTGGCGCTTCGGTGCAGTGCACTCTTGCGCCTCCACAATTGACAAGCATGTCGCTAGTATACCCACTACTGTCCGACTCCAGTGTACCTCTACTGCCTGACGCGTCGACGCCCGGAAATATGATTTTGCATATGACTCCGGTTCGGGCGGGGACAGCTCAGAATCCTAAGGCGCGTCACGTCGCTGTTAATCGCAACCTTTATAATTGCATTATTATTTTGTGGGTGTGGCTCCAAGACTTTTGTCATTGATTTTGCCAAATTAGACGCGATGATCAGTTTGGTAGTTATTTTTTGAAAAAAAAAACTTCAATTGATGAGTGCCCCTGGCCTGATAGATCCAAAGACGACTCACTAACCCGCTATTCTCCTATCGCCTACCGGCTGTCCACATTCAGAAAATATTATGAAATATGCTAAATAGACAAATATTTGTAACAATTACTATTTATTCACTAAATTGTTCATAAAGATCGTCTGTCTATACAATTGAGACGAATCAATCAGACAAGAAATAAAATACGTCAAATTCAACCGATTGAATTGATATCAATTTAAAAGTAAATAAACGGTTATGGATGTCCAAGGTTTTAACAATTTGAGGGTCAAGAGTTTTATTTCGTTTAGAATAGTTTGAAGATTTTGCCACTGTCAAATCTCACATGACAAAAATGATTAATGGCATCAAATTAAATAAAATTTTAAATATTAAGTTTGAGTAGACCTAAACCGATGAGACTACATTATAGGCTGCTACTTATATTAAAAATAATAATTAAGTCTATCAATTTTAGAATATACATTTTTCAAAACAAAGCAAGCATTATTACGTTTTTGAAGATTTAAATAAAAAATTTCGTTATGAAACATAATAAACCCTTTTCGTTAGTTTTATGCAGAATACTGCAAACTACTTTTTTCAAGTAACATTTCTTCTTTTTGATGTTCTTATTGTGCCCTTTCGTCTATTTAAGGAGTCGGTATCTTCTTCTCTTTTCATCTTATCCGCTTTAGTATTTTTTAAATAAACACTCATTCGACAGCCATATTTATTATACGCAAAAAACGAATGCGATTTAATTTTTAATGAAACTCATCGCTCATGAAACTGAACGCGACTTTTTACAAGTTCAACCTTTTTATATGTACATACATGTTGAAATTGAAAAATAAAGTGTTATAGAATAGAGGCCAGTAAATATAGTTGACGTTTTATATATTTACTAGCTGACCCGACAAACGTTGTTCTACCAAATAAATTTAAATCAAAACTAGCCTAAGTCCTTCTCCAGGGTCCAATCTATCTGTATACATAAAAATCAAAATTGGTTCAGCGTTGTAGGCGTGAAAACGTAACAGACAGAACTACTTTCACATTAATTTATAATGTTAGTATGAATAAACTATACCATTTATATAATAATTATGAAGTCTAGTGTATATTTCATCCTAAAGAACTGCAATGCAAGAAACGGGTTTCGTATATATCACCGACACGATTTGCTTTGATCTATAAAATCAACAATAGACGATAATAACTCAAAACGCCTATTCTACAATGATACAATATTTATATTTAGTCGTGACCCAGGTGTGCTGCATTTTGAAGTGCCATCAATCGCCCGATTTGGCCCAATGCCGAGCATTACCGCCGCGGTACAATCACCGTGAAATTCTTCTCTTATGATGTTTGTTATTTTATAACACCTATGCGCGATGATGCTTTCGCGCGACTTTTTCCTTGGAATTAAAAGTCATTAGTTTTAATTTCATTTTATTGCTGAGGAACAGCAGGCAGGCTGACTGAGGCAGGGTCACTAATGCCGGAACACAACGCAAGGTTATTATGGCGGCATACTTATAGACTAAGGGTGGTTGGCAACCAGACGGGCTTGGGTCCCTACCACGTAGCTCGGATTGTTTTGTCGCCTTTTACAATAAGTCGAGCCCGGCCGCAGGGGTTAATATTTTTACTCCGCCCCTGCATGCAGAAAATTTCTATAATTTGTAAGTTTTCTATTTCATCACATTTTAACCTGTTAACTGGGTTAATATTTCACCATACACGAAATACTATTGCAATAGACATGATGATATTTTGCGTCATGGAAAATTGGAATACTACGTAATAATAATATAAATTTGTTTAATTAGTTTTTTTTTGCATTGGAGTTGTTTAATTTTTGTATATATATGTTTAATTGCTGTAGGGCAGCAGACAGGCTGAGGGCCCATTTAGAATTTAGCAGTTACCGTCGCCTATGGGTGTTTGTAACGCCAGTGGCATTGCGAAGTGCGAGTGGCGCTGCTGTCCCATAAGGGTACAGGAACTTGGGTCATTAATGCCGGAGGAAAGGTGGTCGCCATCCAGACGGGCCCGGGACCCTGCCACGTAGCTAGAGTGGATTATTTTGTCACCTTTTACGACAGGCCGAACCCAGAGGTTAGTATTCTTTATCCGCCCCTGCACGGATAAAAATGTTATAAAATATAAATAAAATCAATAAGTTAAGACCATTTCTTCTTCTTTTTATTACTTGAGGTGAAATGTTATTATTTATATTTATGAAGAAATAAATATAATTACTTTATCTCCACTGATATAAAACACGTGTTGTAGATAGATTTGTGAATATTTGAGAAACTACTGTGAATATAGTTACGAGTTTTCACGCAAACTTGAGTGCCAGTTATCAGCTAACTTCATCATGTTTCATCGTTTAATTTTACTGTCATAATTTTTTTCCAAACTTCTCCTTTGTGAAACGAGTTGAACAATAGTTTGTTCCCGGTTAACAGGTTAATAAGTAGAAATCTCTGTAAATATATTGATTTTATATAAGTGGAAAAGAACAAAAAATAGTGTCCCTTAGTTGGCATCACAGCATGCTATCTATCTACCGCTTGACCTATATAAATAGAACATTATAAATTTATTGGTTCAGCAATGTGTTACAATGCAATAATAAAAATGTGATCTACAATTCGTGTCAATTGCTTATCAATGCGTTATGATCATTTATTTTCACTGGAACGCGACCTCAATTTTATACACATATTTTATTTTTTAGTATATCTGGAACAAGCCAACGTTTTTAAATTGATATAGATGAGAAAAGAGCTTGAATATTATTGGCCATATAGAGCCAGACAAAAATACTCTTTCACATTTCTAGTAAGACGTAATAGCTAACATATGCCACATATAGGAGCCGCTAAAGCTCTGAGGACAAGACATTGAGTGGAAGACCTCGGTGAAGTACCTCGGATTGCACGTCGACAGGTCGTTGAAGATGAAAGCCCATGCTTAACAGGCGATAAACTAGGCGCGTGTGCCAGGGCCATTCTCGCACCTGTTCTCGCGTCTATTTTGCCTCTGAGAATAAGGATCGGGGTCACAAGACCTATGTCTGTTGCCGACTCCCTTACGCGGCTCCTACATAGCTTGTGCTATGTTCGGCAGAGACACTGCGACGTATTGATACCCAACAAAACATCTCTCTACGAGTGTGTGCAGGTTTGGCTCGGTACGTCAGGAATGATGTGATCGCCCGTGACGTGGGCATTCCCCGTGTTGAGGACTTTGTCGTACGTCGAATATTCGCGCGCGGATAATGGTCCCCACGCGCACCTCCATATCAATGTCCCTTTGCACGCCCGGCCACCAGGTCACCGCCAGCTCAGTCGTTGCCCCCTGAGTTTATTCCGTGGTAAAGACTACCAACTCGACGCTCCAAACCTATCCAAGAAAATGGTGTGGGGAAGAAGACATTTCATATTCAAAAGTATTTGAAACTGTAACAAATCATTTTCAGTGGGAAATGTGTCTAGAAGGTTGGCAGCCTCATGTTAGATGGCTTATTCGCTGTGCGAAATAAGAACTAGCCCCCTGATCGCGTTTGGATTATCGAGCCTCTTAGAAATTTTTAGAGGAGAAGAGTTTTATTTTTTAGGAAGAGAATCTTTCCTGATGGCCTTCACATGCCCAATATTTCATCTTTAAACAGGAAAAAATAATCGTCTCCATTTTCTTATACTTGCATCGCATTGTTCTGTTTCCTTTAGCTTTTGTAGTGTTACACTCGTTGCTCAGGAAATATTATAATACCTAAGAGCTCTTTGGCGTTACTCAATAATCTGGTTGAAACGGATACCGGAAGGAATAGTATAATACGCACCCAGGTAGGAACGTAGTTCATTTCAACCTGCGCCGGTGACAAAAGCGCGTTGAAATCTGCTACTTGCTTCCCGTGGTGCGTATACTATGACGTACGACAATGACAAGGCGTGACAACACTATTGATAGTGTTTCTCTACGTCGAAGTCTTGTTGTTGGTGGTTTTTCGATAATCGTGTAAATATTCAAAACATATTTTCATCATTCCGAGGCCGAAAGTTCAATTCAAAGTTCAAAAAGCGACATTGTTGATTGACAGTTGCTAGGTTATCTAAATAACGAGAAATCAACGGGAGGAAAGTTAAGAGAAAAACGTATTTCTAATGGACATTAATTTTAATTGTTCTGAAATGAATTTCTTCCCGCAAAATAGGCAAGAAAATTTAACTTTGGGCCTCGGAATGATGAAAATATGTTTTAAATATTTACACGATTATCGAAAAACCACCAACAACAAGACTTCGACGTAGAGAAACACTATCAATAGTGTTGTCACGCCTTGTCATTGTCGATATCGAAAATTCAGCAAACGTATTTCACAATGTAGGTTTTCTGTAAATAAAAGTTGAACGTGATCTGTTATTTAATAAAGATATTTATGTTATATCCGTCTAGTAACTGATATTGAGTTTACAAAGTTGTACGCACCACACTCGAAGAGTAGTCAGAATTCACGGATCGATTTTCAATGTCAATGGCTTATGACAATTTTTTATTTGTAAAAGTTTAATATTTAACTTATAGTAGCAATGTTTCATCATAAAGAATAAGGTAATAGTTTAGAGAGAATCTCTTATATGAGAAAAGATCGACAAACGTCATGTAGTAGTAATAATGCTTAAAGATTAGCTAAATAATTACTGCAGCGATCTTGAAAGGAAAAATGGTGGCCTTTCCTTACTGTACTAAACTAGTTAAAAGCCAAACCATTAGTCGCCTTTTACGATTCTCTAAATAAATAGTAGAGTGTTCGTATACCTATTTCATAAGAACAATTAGTCGGATAAATATAATGTAACCCATATCTTAACCGTTAGAGTGCCGACAAGCGCCATCGCGCACGTGCATATTCTAACCAAAATTGCCACGAGCGTGATAGCGATAGCAAAAAACAATTTTTTAGAAGAAACACGAATTTTTTTTACTGTTATTCGACCAGTGAATCGGACGGGAATGGCTAGTACGAAATAAATTAACAATGTTGTAAATTCGTGATCCTTGGCCATTTATCTAGAGCGAATCTCAATAATTTACCGCAACATTTTAAATGGGCATTTTAAATGGATTATATGAATTTAGATTTTAGCGCAATATATTTAAAGATGAGATAATAAATTCAATCTAAATTTATTAGTTTTAATTTTATTTTTCCCTTTTTTTTTCGTCTTTTATTGTTCTAATTTATGTTTATGTCTAATTTATGTCGCCCTAAAGTGTGACGAAGTGAAGGCCATAGGAAAGACTGAGTGATCAAAAGTGACGCTCAGGACCGTTCGGGATTGAGATGTAGTGTAGACGCCCTCTGTCCCATTTAGTGGTTATATGAATATAACAAATAATATGTAAATTAATATTATTTAAATGCTATTAGGACATTTCTAAACAAATGTATTACGATTTTTTAAAGATAGTTCCCTCCACTAAATGAAGATTAGTATTGCAAAATAATTTATCAACATTTTCGGACTCTTTACTAATATTGTCTAGGGGTCGACATGAATAACTCTGATTTTGGTCAGTGAAATCTAAACATGGACCCTTATTAATTAACACAAATTCTTGTTTGAAACTTTCAAGATACTGTATATGTGGTATTACGAGTACCACTGTGTTATATATTTTAGTAGGTACTAGTTTTTTAATAGATAGGGACAAATGTTTTGTATCAATAGGAAAAAAAATAGAAATAGAATTTTAATATATTTTGGTAATGGGGGTCAGAGATGTCAGTTCATTTTAGAAAAGGGGTCGCTTGTCCTAAATAATTTGGGAATCCCTGGACCTAGACCCGGTAGATGGCTCGGCGCTGCCAAACCGTCTTCTATCGCTAGTATTTAATTACACCATGATACTTAGTAAGGATTAATGTATATTACGTTCAAGTGAAAAAAGTCAAGTGATAGAATCCGGATAATTTTCTTATTAATAATGTATATATTACATCATTATTGTCGCATTCTTTGTTTTAATATAATGTTAATAAAGTTTAGTTTCCTGAACTACCCAACAGGTTTTGTTGCAATGCTAGAAGTATAGAATAATTATATTGTCGCCAGATGGCACTGTCTTTATAATTGATAATATTTATCAATGAAGTTTTTTTAGTACGAAATCTCATGTTTCTAACACCACCTAGCGTGCTCCGATTGGACTTCTACAGCGCAGGAAACAGATTACTAAGGCATTGGTTTCTTTTTACATTTTGGCTTTTACAAAGACTCTATGTAAATTGAAGAAGTGCATCCTGAGAATGGAACTCGGATCAAAAAATTATTAAATATTTCGCGAAATTTTACGATTTTTCCTGCAGTAAATATAGTCCAAGCCAAATATTTTTAAAAGTAAAATTGATATGGAGTGTATACTAATCATATTGTGGCTATTTTAGCATATTCAATGACTAACATGGTGACAGATAAAGAAAAATAAAGACGCGCTTAAAAAATTTTTTTGTAACGTTTCGTTCAAGGTTTCAAATACCGAATAATTTATACGTCAATTTGCGTGTACCTTTTGTTATGGTATACTCGTCACGGTGCCAATTCGACATCCATGACGTCAGTGTTTGAAATTAACTATGAAGCGATTCAAATAAGAATTTCCATTTATTGATTGATGCATGGTGTTATGTGCCATCTAGTGCCAAACTAAAAACCAGAGCGCTTGAGTAACTAATATAGTTTTGTTTTGTAAATAAACAACGAAACTCGGTGACAGGTTTTATCCGTGCAGGGACGGAGAAAGAATACTAACCTCTGCGGCCGGGGTCAGCCTGTCGTAAAAGCCGACAAAACAACCTGGATGTCTGGATGGCGACCACCTTTGGTCTTAAGTATGCCGCCATAATAACGTTGTGTTGTGTTCCGGCACCTGTGACCTACGTTACTGTACTCCTATGGGACAGCAGCGCATTTGCGGTGCCTCTAATGTTGTAAACATCCATAGGCGACGGTGACTGCTTGCCTTGCTAATAGGGGCCGTCAGCCTGTCTACTTCAGCAATAAGTATATACAATAACAAGTATAATTCAAAATAACATAAAATGTTCTCGGAAAGATACTAAATATTACCTATCTTGTAAAGTGACGCGTCGATTGAATGAATGATTCATCTTGTCATTCATTCGGCCATAGACTAATAAAATGCTACATGTCATAGATAATTTCCTGACTGGTTTGGTGTCATCATCGCTGACGAAGCTTTTGGAATCTTACGTCACAAACATCCACACGGTTTGTCAATATCTGAGGGTATGGTGGTCAAATTTCAGTGCTTTATAGTTGACCCAATGCCAAAGCACTGTCTATCTTTCAAAATATGAGTTAGTAGGTAGTCTTGAATATTGGAACCCCACAGCCGGACTTTTTTCTTCATAATTATGTAGTAAAAGTTATCAATTTATTTTATTTTGACAAAATATTCTCTAATATATATAAATCAAAAACTTAAATGCAGATAAAAATAATTGAACCAACTTTAATAATTATTTTGTAATATTATATTCCAAATTACTATGACAAAAATGTTATCATGCTTGGTTAACAGATTAATATATTGCGATTGTTCTGATATAGATAATACTTTTTTAAAAATTGCTGTAGCAAACAGGCTGACGGCCCGCTTAAAAATTCAGCAGTTACCGTCGCCTATAGGCGTTTGCAACGAAGGTGGCATCGCGAACACGCTGCTGTTGCCTATGGGTACGGGAACTTGGGTCACTAATGCCGGAACACAACACAAGGTTATTATGGCGGCATACTTAAGACCAAAGGTGGTCGCCATCCAGATGGGCTTGGGGCCCTACCACGCAGCTAGAGTGGGTTGTTTTATCGCCTTTTACGACAGGCCGACCCTAGCCGCAGAGGTTAGTATTCTTTCTCCGCCTCTGCATGGATATATAAATAATACTTATAGCACTAATATGAACTTGATTGATCAATTTCAGTGATATCGTTACTATTGATTTAGTTGGCTTAAAACGTTTAGATTCCATCAATTAATGAAATTTTTACATTACGTACGTACGACTACGTATTTATCTAATAGAATTGAAGGTTTATAGTCTTCATATGAACAAATAAAGATATAAATAGTATAGGTTCTTGATGACCCTGGAAATCGATCCTAAATCGCTACTGCATCTGGCACCTCGATTGTCTCTAATACAAAAGCACTGTCTCCTATATGGATTCGAATTCTGGGCCACAAAGGAAAAAATGAAAGGTTATTACATGCAGCAGAGATGCGAATGTTAACATGGATGAGCGGAGTTACAAAAATGGATAAAATTAGAAATGAGTATATTAGAGGAAGTAGCGCCAATGATTGAGAACCTGAAAAGTAATAGGTTAGCCTGGTATGGCCACATAATGCGAAGAGAGGACCATCATATTACAAGGAGGATGCCAGAAATCAGAGTGAATGGATATAAGAGGAGGGTAGACCAAAGAAAAGTTGGATGGTTTGCGTAAAAGATGATATGATGAAAAAGGGTTTGGATGTTGAGATGACAGCTAACAGAGGAGAGTGGAAGGAGAGAACATGTTGTACCGACCCCACATAGTTGGGATGAGGGCAGATAGAAGAAGACAAAAACACTGTCTTCTCTTCCGAAACCTCTGTCAAGCACCTCCTTAAGCCTTAATAACGGCGATAAGCTTCTGACTTTTCTTTTTAAGAAAACTAACTTTAATATAAATTAATATTATATTAAAAACTGACCTTGAAAAATAATAAAGAAAGAGTTATAAAGAACGACAAACATTGTAATTAGTCATTTTCTTTGACATAATATAATTTTCGTTTCAAATAAATGCAAGGTAATGCATCAATCTTCATTAAGGCTCTTATAGACCTGATTACTAATTACTGCAAAGAGCATGCACATATTTTTTTAAATTATGTTATATAAATAAAAAGGTTTCGCCTGCGTCTTTTGATTTTTTTTCTCCATTATTAAAATATTTTACTTTTGCGAGTTATTTCCTGTTGGTTTCTCACCTTTTTTTATTGTTGTAGGACAGCAGACAGGCTGGCGGCCCGCTTATAATTTAGCAGTTACCGTAGTCTATGGGTGTTTGCAACGTCAGTGGCATCGCGAACACGCTGCTGTCCTATAAGGGTACAGGAACTTGGGTCACTAATACGCCGGAACACAACACAAAGTTATTATGGCGGCATACTTATGATCGAAGGTGGTCGCCATCTAGACGGGCTTGTGGCCCTACTACGTAGACATTATATTCTCTATTTACAACGTAGTCAATCAAAATCTTAGCGTTAATCTCCGTGGTCAATATGGGTTATGTTTCGGTTCCCGGGGTCCTTTTGTCGACTTTGTCTTTTCCATTTCGTACGCTCTTCGGCATCCCTGGTGGTTGACGTTTAAGCAGCACTATTTGTGTCTACCGAGCCCGGCAGAGGCGGCATGACTAGACATTAGTTATTCACGTAAGTAGCTGGTTGTTGTAAAATATGGCCATACCAGCGGAGGTTACACTCCTTCAATTATTCTGCTATGTCACGGACATGAAGCTTTATGCGTGTAACAATAATAACAGCTCATAGCGTCCCACTGCCGGGTTCAGGGGATGGACAGTATCCCCGCCAGGGCCGCTACGCTTGTCCAAGGCGGGTTACACATACCGGTGATCTCGGTATGCAGGTTGTTTTTTTGTTTTTTTTTTCGTTCGCTGTTATAACCATTATTCCAAGGGAAAACTGTGTTGTATTATGATACAATTAAAAATACATATAAAATTATGGACTGTTTACAAAATATTGGTCCGTGTTTATCGACATTCTTGTCTAGACATAGGTAAACAGTATGTGAGGCATTTTTAAATTACACAAGAAATTTAAAATAGCGTGGGTGGGATCGAGAAAATGGAATTATGTGTTTTATGTACATACATCGTTTTTTTAATTATCACAAAAATGTATCCTGGTTGTAATTTAAACCTCCGTATCGGCGCCTGGGGTTCGCATTCCGATATTTTATCGGAACATGGTGTGGTATTTGGCATTGTAGTAATTGAAAGAAAGTAGAAATTACATAATAATTTATTGGGAATATAATAACACACAATAGCACTTAAAACAATATACATTAAGTTGGTAATACAATAATTGTATTATAATGCAACGATTAGTCCCAATGCGGCTTCCTTTGCAACGTATGACTTCTAGACCGATATTAAGTCCTCATTTGCTGAAAAGAAGATTTTCTGGCGCATTCTTTTCATTTTCTAATAAAAATTTACGTATTCATTTATCGTAAATAACTATTTGACCAAATAGGTTTTCCCAGCGCGGTACGATATAGGATTTTCCAGAGGCCGGCAGGGCGTTGGCAATGCCTTTAGTGTTGTAAACGTCCATAGGCGACGGTGACCACTTGCAGGCCGTTTGCTGGTCTGCTGAACTCCAGTGATAAAAAATTGTGAATACTAATTGTAAATATAAAAAAAAATCCAATATTACAAAAATAACGCAAGAGAAACGTTAGCTTAGCAGTCCATAAATTGGTCAGGATTTAAAAAAAATAAGGACTAAAGTAGGTGGTCTTATTTACTTGGAACAAACATGAACAGTTGTTTGATGGTTTAACGGAATCGATATAAAAAGATCGGTGAACTTTGGAGATTTTAGTGTTTTTCTTTTACATAAGATTTAAATTACGGACATCCATAAAAAAAACATGCAGCGTTTTGGAACGAAGAAATCTAAAATATGGGAATTTTTCACAAAGCCTATTTGGCTTCCTATAATTCTTTACTTATTTGTAAGAAGCTAAGTAAACAGGAAAAATATATCTAAATCTGGTTTAATTTACGTTTCGGAACCAATCCTCGGAAGCTGTTAAAGTATACCAGCTGACAGGTAAGGTTAATATATAACCATAAATTTGTTGTTTGAACCTAATATGTCGTAAAACCGATGAGCCATGGAGTAAGTAAGTTTTGGAATGGAGACCGCGTCTAAGCAAACTCACATATGTAGGATGCCGCCAGCTCATTGGACCGATGACTTCCGAAAGGTCTGGTCTGGCTGGATGAGAAAAGCCAAAGACCGGAACTTCTGGCGCAGACTTGGAGAAGCCTAGCAGTGGACGATTGACTGACGACAATACAAGTACAATCTGTAATAACTATTCAAGAAGATCATCTTCCTGGCAGTCCCGCTCTCATCCCAAGTCTTGCAGTCTCATAATAAGTAAATAAGTCTAAAATAAGTCTCATATTTATATATTTATAACCAACCGCCCGGTCGGGAGGCGCACGCGATAGCATATCGTACAGTAAAGGTGCACTGGGGTGGTATTAATAGGGGTACTAGTGACGTGCGTCCTCTTGTCAACTGTCTTTTTACACGTCTTGAGCCCTTAGAAAGTAATTTTTTAATTCTATAAATTTAAAATAAGCCGTAAATGTATTCGTTTTCCGCGCAATATATGTTTGCTCTGCGTTTTCATAGCAATAAACATGTGTGTGTATATTTGTGTATATCATTAATTTTCATCTAACGAGTGTATGTTGACATAATTTTCGATTTCCGTGACTTATAAAAATAACATGTAACAATAACAAGTTGCAATTTAGTGTTCCGTATATTCTTTTAGTACGAGTTGTAATGATTAGTCATTTTCTTAGTTTACTAATAGGAAAGGAAGGCACTGTTCAGTTTGTATTTCGGAACTTTTGTGAAAATTAAACAGTTTAGTCTAAAATTTCATTCTTTGTGGTGACCATTGTGAAGCACCGGCGCAGAAATGCCCGATTATCTTAGCCAATCCATAGCTCCAAAACGTAATTTAGATGCAACGGGTATTAAATACTTGGATTAATATAATGTGTGACCTCAAAAAGACATACTACACCGAGCCAAATAATTAGAAAAAGGGCAAGTTAAACCAGAAAACGTACCACGGCTTGACTCCAGTATTTACCAAGGGGAACGTACAATAAATATAATACGCTTCTCTAAGGCGATTGGTAGATCAGATATCTCGGGGTGCAGATTTCCCTAAGATATTTATTTTAGCCTCATTATAAACCGTCACTGTATGCCCTTATTAGGCGAAAAACTGCCAGAAATATACAACTATAGTAATACTCGTATAATGAGAATCATACCAAGCAATACAAATTCCTTCTTGCTATCTTCTTCTTTCTACCCATAACCTGGGATCAGCACGTAATTTCGTGATACTCAATTATTTTATGTCAGTAGTATAATATTCTTTATATTGACAATTTCTTCTGTATCAATCTACAATGCTTAATATATTCCCTGTACACTGTGACGTAAACTACAGGTATAACAAATACAAATTGATGCTTGTATGACGAGTGAATCCTAAAACAGGCGTGTCATAGAATAATCGCGCGTATAAATAATCGTTGCTGACATTCAAAATATGTAAATATCTCATTTAATACATCGATTATGTCATATGCCGTCATGTTATTAGGGTGATTCACACTCAGATATAGGAGAATCATTATCATTTTAATTGATTAATAACGGACGTTTTCATTTAACATATCTGTCCATTTTTTAAAAATCCAGTCTCAATTAATTAAGGGGATCGTTCAGTTTTAAATGTGTGGGAGAAACAGTCGTTCATGCAAAAATTATTTAGCTGCATCTAAATCATCTATTTATCTATGGTTTCGTATTTGCAAAAAGAGCATTGACAAACGAAATTAACACGATAAAATTTGTATTTATATTCATATATTTCAATAAAGAAAAATTTATATTTATATATTATACTAGCTGACCCGGCAAACGTTGTTCTGCCATATAAATAGTAAAATGTCAAAAAATTAAAAAAAAAATTTTGGGGGTGGGTCACCCCTAAAATTTAGGGGGATGAAAAATAGATGTTGGCCGATTCTCAGACCTACTCAATATGCTCACAAAATTTCATGAGAATCGGTCAAGCCGTTTCGGAGGAGTATGGCAACGAAAACTGTGACACGAGAATTTTATGTATTAGATTTAAATTTAAAAGCAGTGCATCAGTTATTTAGTACTCATAATACAAAATTAAATGTTCTTATGTCTACTTTGGAACAAGATGGCGATATGTGAATTGTACTGTACTATATTTATTTATCTAACCCCAAATTTGGAAAGGAAAATTGACATATGGCGTTCCCTTGTTGCCTATAAGCCAAGAAAAGGTAATAATAATTTAGCCCTTTCACGGTCAAGGGTAATAATATTCTTTCCTTCAATACCTAATCGATATTTTTTTACTGAATGTCATGATAGAACGCATGCCAAGGCAATTAATGTGTTACTTAAAACGTTTTAAATAAAAAAATGTCCAATTTTCTTAGCACTAAAATCAAAACATTTGTATTGCAATTTTGCATACCTTATGGTTCTGGAAGGGTTAAAAAAACGAGGTTAATGGAGTGAGAGAATAATTCTCGAGCTTTATTTGCAAGAACATAAAGGTGTTACCAGTAGATAATACAATGAGCCCTTCGTCTCGATTTAATACAACATTCCTGAACAATGACCGAAGCTTTTAAATATTTTATCTGTATCAAAAACAAATATTTCTGAATGTAGCGATAACTTTGGATAGGTTCGTGGTTCTAATAGTTCGTTCGGAAATGTATCGATAAATATTTTAAACAATGGGTTTTATCAGCGTTATTAATGTATTTTAAGCCTTAATATTCAAGTGTTATAAATTCGAAGATAACGGTACTTAGTGCCAGTCGGTTCTCAGTCATGGTAAATCGTCCTAGACGAGATAACAACCGACTTTGCATGACCCAACATAAGACCACATTGATGGGCAAAAGTGTATTCTACGTTGCACCCAGTATTATAACAAGTTACCCATCAATATTAAAGAAAGTAATTTTAATACTTAAAAAAAAGATAAAAGATATTTTATATAAGAAATGCTAATATCACGTACGTGATTTTTTTTAAATAATGATAATTTAACGTATTTTAATTTTGTTTTCCGTGCAGAGGCGGAGAAAGATCACTAACCTCTGCGGCCGGGGTCGGCCTGTCGTAAAAGCCAACAAAACAACCCACCCTAGTTACGTGGTAGAGCCTCAAGTCCGTCTGGATGGCGACCACCTTTGGTCTTAAGTATGCCCCCATAACAACCTTGTGTTGTGTTCCGGCATTAGTGACCCAAGTTCCTGTACCCTTATGGGACAACAGCGTGTTCGCGATGCCACTGGCGTTGCAAACACCCATAGGCGACGGTAACTGCTAAATTCTAAGTGGACCGTCAGCCTGTCTGCTGTAATAAAAAAAATTGTTTTGAAATTAATATCACTAGTCAATATAGGACACCACTTTTGTACGACATTGCCATACACATGTACTGTATGCAAATAAAAAGTATTTGATTTTGAAAAAGTGGTGTTACACTCGGAGATCAACATAGCGGTCCCGGGTTTGAATGTCATGGTAGTATGCACCGCTTAGATGGTTTTACTCGTCTAAAGTGTATATTACTTAATGCCACGTATAGATGGTGAAGGAAAACCACATACCGATGTCACAGGCTTGTGTAACCCGTCAATCCACCTTGGACAAGCATGGTGGGTATACGGTCAGCTCCTAGAAGAGAATGTCCGGGCTCAGGAATGGGACGTTAAGAATTGTTATCATTATTTTTTTATTGCTGTAGGATAGCAGACAGGCTGACGACCCACTTAGAATTTAGCAGTTATCATCGCCTATGGGTGTTTGCAACGCTAGTGGCATCGCGAACACGATGCTCTCCCATAAGGGTACAGGAACTTAGGTCACTAATGCCGGAACACAACAAAAAGTTATTATGGCGACATACTTAAATCCAAAGGTGGTCGCCATCCAGACGTGCTTGGGGCCCTACCACTAGGGTAGGTTGTTTTGTCACCTTTTATGAGAGCCCGACCTCGGCCGCAGAGGTCAGTATTCTTTCTCCGCCCCTGCACGGATAACAACGCACTTAATTTATAAAATTATGTGCGTTCGACCTTCAAACTTTATGCTATACAGCTCGCTTCTTATTCTTAAATGTAACCCTTATATGTGAACATCAAATAAATTTGCTTGCTATATATATTGGATCAGGAAGACAGACTTCAGGAAGAGGAATTCCTGAAGTCTAATGAGGAAGGAAATGGTCCTTTCAGTATTGTCACAGAAATCAACTTAATTGTATTTATTTAAAATAAGTTTCTAGCTAGAGCATTTTTTAAAGTCACATATTTGAATTTAGGCACTTTTCCGTAAGTCAGACGCATGCGTATAATTAAGTTAGGTTAGAAAAAAATTGACCCAAAATGAAGTGGCGAAAATTAGAAAAAAGCAGCTTAAAAGTTATATAAAAAACCGTACTGTACCGTATTTTATAAGTATTATTATAATATGAACTAAAATTACCACCGCCTCACAACATATTTGGCTATTGCAATAAGAAGAAGCAGCAAGAAACTCCCCAGCAACACGTTTAATTTATAAAATACCGAAGTGTCTTTTAAGCGCCTCTCGATAACTTTTCCTTTTCTTAAGTAAGGTTAAAGAACCATTTCGTCGCCACCTGAACCACAAATCTCCTCTTTCACATTTTTTAACTAGCAAAAGATTTGTTAGACTCTATAAAGTTGATCAGATATTTTTCTGGCTGGTCAAAATATATTTAATTAAATATGGTCGTATAAAATGAAATGTCAAGGCCCGCATCCAATTTAGCAATATAACAGTAAATGCCTCATTGTCATTCCCTGATATTGATCATTGATCATCACAATGACATCTGATGACTTGATTTCCGATGAAATCATGTTGACTCAATTTACCATTGACTTGTCAATGATGAACAGATGTTCACAACACATTACGCTATTATGTATACGTATTACATTTTTATAGCTGAAAATAGTTGGTGGTTGCAGTCGTCTATAGACGTTTGAACACCAGAGGTATTACCAACGCGTTGCCGGCCTCGTAAAAATTTCATAACGCAGTAGCAGTACTCCATATGCGGCCTGACCTGTGTTTTGTATACCACAAGCCGTTACCTTGGAGTGAAATACTGCTTGGACCGGTTCAGCACACCCAGCTTTTTGGAGGCAAGCTTAACTTTGCCCTCCAATTGTCTCCTAAACTGCACATCATTCGTGATGTCGACACCAAGGATCCCAATACTGCTTGAGATGGAAAGAGATGTTCCTTGGAACTGTGGCGCAGGTGAGAACGAGGTTTTCTTGGCAGAGAATACGCAGACTTGCGTCTTCGGGGTTTGAACTGAAAAAGGTTTTGTCGTCCCCATTCAGAGACATTCTCTAGAGAGTTCTCTACTTCATACACAAGTCTGAGATTATTGTATATCGATTATATTATTATATTATGAATTAAACTTGCTATAATAGTGAACCAAAATCTTCATTAGTGAATCCTAACGATCTATCTCTGGAACTTTTGTGAGGTCGAAATGCCTGATGCCCACCCCGCTGCATGAAAACCGGCGGCCGGTGGGGTAGTGTCGGACTCCTCGTGCAATGTGCTCGTACGTTCCCTCTTCTCTAGACTGGAGTACTTACGTCACTGGTATGGGTATACCAACTGCTAAAACCAATGGCTGAAACCAACCGTGTTGCTGCTCCGTTTGCCTTGAACGGCGGGGCCGTGGGGCGCGATGAATTAGTAAAACTGCCAACTGTATATACCTTTTTATGTGTTAGCACGTGTCTTTTAAGAACAATAAAGCATTATTGTGTTCTTTTCTATACAAATAAATAAAATTGGAGTGTCTGTAATATTAAAATAACCGCTTTTTACTAAGTGCATTCGGACGTATACACATACATATACCAAAACAACATTTTTTACAATTTTTGTCTGTCTGTCTGTTTATTCCGGCTAATCTCTGAAATAGCTGCACTGATTTTGACGGGATTTTCACTGGCAGATAACTGATGTAACAAGGAGTAACTTAGGCTATTTTTATTTTAGAAAAAAAAATAGTCCAAAATAAACCATATGATATATCCAAAAAATGCTGCCCAAAGTCACTATTCCACGCGGACGGAGTCGCGGGCACAGCTTGTATATCTTTAATAGAAAAAAGGAATAACCGTGAAAACTTAAGGAAATGTTATTTCGATATATTACGCTTATTTTTAAGAATGTATTGATGATGCAAACAAGATCTTAATACCGGTTTCGTTTTTCGTTTTGTTACAATCGTGACATACGAATATTATGTAAGATTTAAGTATTCAAAGCTTTTATAGAGCTAAAAGTTATTGCTAACTGCACGCAACGGAAGTTGACATTGTGTTTTTTGTACAACATGTAGCGTTTATTATCTTTATTGTTATGTAAGATATTATCGATTTTTTAAACTGTGCAACTTTACGTATTACTCAAAAACATTTCCATTTTTTTTTATTTCAGCAGTAAGAACACACAGGTTGACGGCCTGCTTAATAGTAAGCATTTACCGTCTCCTATGGATGTTTGCGACATAGGGGCACCGTACAGGAACCTGGATCACTAATACACAACACAAGGTTGTTATGGCGGCACACTTATTAGGCCTAAGATGGTCGCCATCCAAACGGGCTTGGGGCCCTACTACTTAGCTAAGGTTATATCGTCTTCCACGATAGGCCGACACCGGCCGCAGAGATTAGTATTCTTACTCCGCCCCTTCACGGAGAATTTCGTGTACTTTGGAAAAATATTTATTGTAATTTACGAAGATATACACCCAGACTGGAACATATTCGCAGATCATGTGAATATTTCCACTATAGGAATTGAATACACACAAGACAGGACTACGCAACCTTAGATGCAGTGTCGTCAATTATGAATAATTAGCTGGTTAATTCAAGTTAAATTTTATATAATCTACAATATTTTGTTCTAATCTAGGCCTACATGTCAATCAAAAGTATGTTTATTTAGGTACTCATTTGTGTAATTTGTCCATTGTTTCAGTACATGCGTGGAATCCCCAAGAAACTCGTCAAGTTACTGGGCGTGTGAGCAGAAAACTTGCCTCATAGACGAGGATATCATCAGGAACGTGAACGACAGGCGGCTCAGCTGGAGGGCGGCCAACTACTCCGAGTTCTACGGGAAGACTTTGGAAGATGGGTTGATATACAAACTAGGTTTGTGTTGCACTCTTCATCTCTATTGTCCAATTTCAACCTTGGGATCATACGGTCAATATAAGACAATATATAGGTTCTCATTTTTGAGGTGGAAATTCTCTCCGTGCAGAGGCGCAGTAAGAATATTGACCCCTGCGGCCTGTCGCATTAGGTGATAAAACAAACCTAGCCAGGTTGTAGAGCCCGAAGCCCGCCTGGATATACCTTGGTCTATAAGTATACCGCCATTATAACATTGTATTGTGTTCTGGCATTAGTGATCCAGATTCCAGTTCATGTGAACAGCAGTCACAAACATCCATAGGCTACGGTAACTGCTTACTCTTAATGGGCCAGCCTGTCTGCTGTTAGCAATAAAAAAGATGATGTCTCATGAAGTCTCTATAAATATGCACCCAAAACTGCCTAAGCGGTGCATACCACCGTAGGAACTGCAACCGCGATCTTAACCCTAGGCACCTTTTTTGTATACTGGGGAAACCGAATGACCAGTACCACGCCGGAACTCAGGGGAAATCGACGTGGTTATGACGGCCTCACCTTTCAAACCCTACGGCGGCCACCTTTACAATACTGGCTGATATGGCCAGCGGTGGCATAGCGACTAAAGCCCCGGTCTAAAAGACTTACGTAGAGACATCGCAGGATCGACTTTGATCATTGGTCTGCGATAAACTATAAGAATGTAGTAATAAAGTTGGCATGGTTTAGCCTTTAGTTATTGTTAGTATTCTAGACAATACGTGAAAGCTAAGCTAGATATTATCCAGTCCGCGGAGTGAAAGTGAATATAATGATATAATTTACTCTAAATGCTTTCTAATTGTTGTTTCACGTATTAGTGTAGGTTGGCTTGACGGTGTGGTCTCAAGTAGTAGAAATAAGTATACTAGTCTTATAAAGGGAGTCGTATTTATTATTATTTGGGAATGTGACTACGCTAGTCTATTCCTTAAGAAAGAAGAAAATAATCTTTACATAGTGTTACCAATATTTCAATATAATTTTAAACTAGGGCCCTAAATTGGATATAATTCAAAATAATGTTAGCCTAAGGAAAATTCAGCGCCAATCTTCCGTCAGGTCTACAGAATTATATCACAACGAAAAAGTATCATTGCGTCCAGTAATAAATTCTTGTGATTGCACAAGCTATAGGCATCATTAGCAAAGCCTCTTCTTCCTTTTTTGTTTGGGAAAACTCGTTTACGAGTCCCTTCGGCCACGGTGGGTGTTGGTGTGTCGGACTCAGTCCGAATTTAACTTTAGTGCCTAGGTCGACGTGCAAATAGCCTGCCGATATCGTGATCCAGGCTGGCATAACACGTTATCTGCTTCCACTCTCCTCTGTTATGGTCATCTTAACATTCACACCTTTTTTCGCCGTACCATCTTGTACAGTTTCATACCATCCTTTCTTTAGTACACATTTAGTATCATTAGTAATGCCTGCTCTTCTTACATTGGTAGCAGCATATGCTTTCCCAAAATCAGATTACGCTTATTCATCAAAGGACAATAACAAGTGTAGAGGCTTAGCGCCTACGTTAAGATGCGTAACTGGTTCCTATTTATTGTTAAAGCTCATTCGTGATTTTACGCTTTTAAGCTTTAACCACCTCTTTGGAATGACGTAAAATGTACTTTTTTATTGTTGTACGAGAGCAGACAGGCTGACGGCCCACTTAGAATTTAGCAGTTATCGTCGCCTATGGGTGTTAGCAACGGCAGTGGCATCGAACACGCTGCTGTCCCATAAGGGTAAAGGAATGCCGGAAAACCACAAAAAGTTATTATGGTTGCATACTTAAGACCAAAAGTGGTAGCCATCCAGACGGGCTTGTTCTGGGGTTGTTCTGTCGCCTTTTAAAAAAGGCCGACCCCGGCTGCAGGGATCAGTATTCTTTCTCCGCCCCTGCACGGATAAAATTGGAACATAGCTATTGTTAGAAGTGAAAGGCCCAATGGCTAAATACATAAACCAGACGACATAACTGCCCAAAGTAATTCTATTTGTATAAACTGAATTGACAATCGTATTGTGTTGAGTCATTGTTGATTTACAATATAGTTGCTTTCTTACTGAACGTTACATCTGAATATTTTATGTCACGTCTAAGTACTGTCAAATGGTCAAACTTTACGATTTCCTGGTATCCTATGTGGTCTTATTTTATTTAAGGTTCAATCCGGTAATCACAAAATAGCGGGAAACAGTAGAACACCATTACGTAATATGGAGGTATGCTATGTGAATTATAGGGAACCGTTGAGCTAACTATAGGCTCTCGAGGGCGAAAGCCCAGCACGACGTTATTCACCCGGCTCTGGTCAGAGCTGGCATTCCAGCCCTTCAAGAACCCAAAGGTCTGGCGCGGTGACGGCAAAAGACCGGATGGTATGTCCTTTATTTCCTGGAAGATAGGACGGCCATTTGTCTGGCATGCTATTTATATGCATGGATACCCAGACACCTTCTGAATAAACAAATCTGTAGCAGATATAGGGTCTTAATGGTTGATTATCTCAAGCGTTGCAAATGTAAACATAGGAAACGGTAAAGTTTTTGCTGTATTTAGGGTCAAAATGTAGGGTCTGTGGGAGCTATGGCGGTATTTTTATAAACATTTCCAAGAGGCTCATTAAATTCACCCGTGGTCAGAGACCTGGCTTTACTTTGCGCAGCGAATAAACAACCCAAAATGGCAATGCTGCCATATTTTCCCTTTGTCACGTCTTTTGGTTAGTTTTATAACCTTGATCTCTTTTATTTTTAGTAATGTTCAAATGTTTTTGGTTTAGATGCAAGAGTTCAAATACTTTTTATGGTTCATAGCGTTTGGATAATTAAGCTTTTTTCTCCAGGTACGTTACCGCTAAGTGCAGAAACGAAGCATATGGGAGCTATTCGCTACGACAAACGCATGGAGTACCCTAGAGAGTTCGATGCGCGGAGAAGGTGGAACTTCACGTCTCCCATCCTGGACCAGGGTTGGTGCGGCTCTGATTGGGCTATCTCTCTTGTTGGAGTGGCTTCAGACAGGTAAGAAACTACTATATACAGATAAATTTCGCCGTATCTTGCCGATAATAAGTAAAATAACAAGTTCGGTTCGAGAACAGGCACAAAGCGGCCATTCGGAACGGATACAATCAGTCAATCCGCAGAAGCCATGAGCTCTTCAAAAAAGCTCTAATGGACTAAAAGTGCTAAAATACATCTCGTTTAATAGAACCGCTTCGTAATTTACAGGATTATCGATGGTGAAGGTAGACATCGTGAGGAACTATGCATACCAAGATCACCGGTGTGTGTAACCCGCCAATCCGCCTTGGACAAGCGTGGCGGGGATACTGTCCTTTCCCTCTACGGGGAGGTCTGATCCCAGCAGTGGGACGTTGTGGGCTATTATATACTCTCTTCACATATTACTGCTAGTCTCTCCAATCTGGATGTTGGGATTTCTAGAGAATATTGTTCTTCGCAGTCGTTTGTGTTTGTTTAAAATATAATAATTCTTTTATTTGAAAACTCTTCTTATTTCTCCTGCCCTTATCCCATATTATATGGGGTTGGCACAACATGTTACATGCTGTAATAGTTGTGGCTTAGTTTTTACAACCGGCCGCCTGCCTGACGTTAACTCCTTTTTGGGGAAGAATCTGTCATCCTTTTATTATTTTTCTCGTTTCACATTGAAAGTAGGACACGAAATTTCGTTGTCAATCATCTAATATATCTTCAAGCGACTTTTTATTGGTTTCTTCTTGAGTAAACAACATCCGAATGTCGGTCTGGGTGTGCAGGGTAGCACTTTTGCCGAGTCGCCGACTTTTACGGGGTCAGTGCACAATTCACATTCGACAACTACGTCAGGAGGGCTTCTAAATAGGAAATTCGCAGTGCCGCTGGCTTCGAATGCTCTTGGTCCTGCATTCCGTTGCGCTTGAATGTAGACACAGGCAGCTTGCGCACAATGTGTCCATCTTCGTATATTTTGGTAGTGGCTCATAGCAATCTTCCTCTTGGTAAGTTAGAGACCTTGAAATTCGTGGCTTCTTTCACAACAATACATAACCTTCGACGAAGGACATCGTGGCAAACAGGGATAGCACATAGGTGGATCTTCACAGCACGTTGTTGGACAAGGGGCCATTAACATCGGACATACTGCAAATTGCTCGCAGTCTTCAGGGTAAAAGCACACCATTTTTATTTAGATTTTACTTCTTTTTTTCTTTTGTAAATTTTATATCCAAATAAATAAATTTGAAAACATGATCGCTAAAATATAATAATATATACATTGCGAACAAACCGCCCTTATATTGACCTCAAATTAAGCTTATGGTTGCGTCTGGAATATAATTATTGACGACCTCTTGGCGTAACGGATTACGCACGTCGTCGGTGTGCTTGATAAAATGTATTTATTTACAAAAGAAATGTATACTTATAAGGAGTATAATCAGTTGTTTAGTACCCATATCATAAGTGCTATGCAACCTAGTTTGGGATTAGATGGCGTTGTGTGAAATGTCCTAACATATTTATTTAATACTAGCAGCCCGTCCCAGCTTCGCACGGGTATTTAACAAAAAATTAAACCCTTCTATTTTTTTTCGGTCTCGGGGAAAAACCTCTCTTGACGGGTTCCCCCGGCCCGGGGGGACCGAGGGATATAAGGGACTCCGGAAAAGATGTTCGACCATCCGACTACCCACTAAAAAACCCCGCTGTTCTCCTATCGCCTACGCCCGGGCCCACGGATATATGGCCTGCCGATCTCGTGGCCCGGGCCGGCGCCGGCCCACGCTTTGTCTTAAAGCGGGCCCCTTCTAAAGTGCTGGCGCCAGGGGGTCAGGGTTTCGTCCCCCCGGCGCTCTCTTGTAACAACTCTATGAGTTGAGGGGGGCTGCAGAACAGCACGCGGCCTTTTCCCTCACGGCAATAGTGCGGGCGGCGGATCCTCCCCCGAGGGGCCGCCCGCGGCCGCTTTCTACGGCGGCCGGAGATCGTTGCCCGCCCTCCGGCGCCGACGACGCGGCCTACGTTGGCGGGAGGGGAGTGCGGTAGCGGACTCCCGCTCCCGTTCCGCCACCTCCCTTGCAGCCACTACTGCCTCGCAAAAGGAGGCGACGGCCGTCCATCCAGGATCGTCCCCGACCATGGACAGAACCAGGGCCGGGAGCGACAGGTCCGCGGCCAATTCCGGACGGGACTCGCATCCCCGTCGCGTGCTAGTCAGGCGTGGGTACGACTACCAGACGACACTCCAGAAAAAGCAGAGTCGCCTGACGTCGTAGCCGGCCCAGCAAGACCAACCGACAGCGAGGATGCAATTCCCGCCCCGGGAACACTCTGTGCAGGCGCAGTCGAAATAGGAATGGTTTCGACTACCAAATCAGGTCCCAGGGTAGAACCCGGGACCCCAATCAGTATTCGCAATCATCCCACCGGGGACCACGCCACGAACAGAGAGCTAAGTTGGAAAGGATGTAAGAGGTAGATGGAAAGAAAGGTAGGACTCTGTCGCCTCGAACGGAGAGGGGAGTGAAGCGACGGATGCTCGGGCACCTCGGGTACGCACACCCGTGCACTCCTCGGACAGAGGAGCGCCCCTGAGGGCAAACCCTTCTATTTGCGTCAGGTTACTAAAAAAATAAAATTATAAAGAAAGTTTGAATATTATTATTACTATGAGCTTTTATTTTAATGATTTTTTTTGTTATTACTTTTTATTTATTTTTCGTTATTTTTTAATAAGTATTCTAATTTTTGTAAAAACCCCAGTGACGCACGCCTACATTGCATATGGTGCTGCTTAGCTAGCCGAACAGGGTGAGCGGCTACCACGCAACATTTTTCTAATACTTACATTTTTAAACTCGTGATATCTTTCGAATGGAATATCCGAATTGAATAATTCAAAAAGTTATATAAAGGTATTGAAACAGTTTTGAATATGAAGTAATTTATTTTGATAAGGATTAATACCAAGATCCAAATAAAGAGTCTTTTCTAGGGGCGGCATTTCAATTAAATTTTTAAAATAAAAGAACACTTATTGTGGCATAACTATAATAGTTAGACATATGCTGTCGCGACACTTTTTGTAAATAATGATGTGTTCTGCAAAGTTGTAGTACATTATTTTATTCTATCATCAATAGTTTTCGCAACGCACGCGATTTAAATAATATTTTAGGTAATTTTTTTACACTTTGGGTTACATTATTGGAGTTTTAGTAAGGATCCCTAATTTTTTTGAAAATATAATATAGCCTATGTCACCCGGGGATAGTGTAGCTTCCCAACAATGAAAGAATTTTTTAAATCGGGTCAGTAGTTTCGGAGCCTATTCAAAGCAAACAAACAAACAAACAAACAAACAATCAAATCTTTCCTCTTTATAATAGTAGTATAGATTTACTTATATTACTTGGCTTAAAAAATGTTCTTTATTATTTCTTACAAAACATTCTAAGATTTACGTAATTCTTGAAGACAGGAATGTCAAGTATGAAGAAAGAACCCAAGACTCTTGAGAAATAGTTGAAGTGGCTTGTTTGTTCCCACTAACAAGCTTTCTACTTGCCATCCAGTGTCCCATTAAGATGAGTGAACTAAAAAGGGGATCGTTGCCAACTGTGCTAAAGGCATTATTTTTGACACATTACTTGAAAAAGTATTTAGACGAGTGCGTTCCGCTACAGGTTTAGATAGTACATATAGTTATGTATAGATATAATACATTTTTATTACGTTGAAAGTTTTCAAGATAATGACCTTTTTCTAGCGCCCACTGAAGAAACTTAATTTCATTACCTAAATTCGCTATATAATAACAGCCTATTGCGCCCCACTGTGCGCAGTATGTATACGGAATATAGGCGTAGAACCCTTAATATTGTTTCTAGGAAAAAAGTTGAAGAGATCAAAGTTTTAGGAAATTTAATTCTCTACTACTTTGTTCATGTACACATTTATGTCCTAAAGTTAATAATAATCGAGATAATTATACCACATTTTTTTCCGTTTAATTCGAAAAATATCGATTGTACGATGAAAATTGTAAAGAACAAATTGTAGAAATTTACATTTCCAACAACTTTAGTCCTTACCATTTTTGGTGAAAAGTTGAAATTGGCTGAGATATTGGGCAAAAACCATTCCTCCTTAAATTTCGGATGGCGGCTAACGCACCGAACTTGGTCGCCATTTTGAAATTAGACTATCTCTGAAAAGGTTCCAGCAAAAAAAATTGATGCCGGGAATTTTTGCAATTTTAGGCCCTTTTTTCTGTCTAACCCGACTGGGCTATTACGCATGCTGATGATATCGGTATGCAAAGTTCCACACGATGGTTTCCTTCACCGTCCGCACATGAAAATTATGCTATAATATGCACCGTAGGTGCAAAAAACTGTCTAAGTGGTGCATGTTACCGTAGGATTCGAACCCTGGACCTCTAAACTGGTCTTCACTGAGCTACCAGGTAACTTGTTTTATAAACTCCTAATTATTAAGAAAATGTGTTTGTTTTATTGCTTTGGCACAACAGACAGGCACACCACTTTCAATTTGGCACCTGTGAAATGTGAATTACATTACGACACGGCCGGCCGGGCCGGCTCAGTAGCTGCTGCGTAAGCGGTCTCGAACGGTCGTGTCCATGGGTTCGATATACATAGAGGACAAAATTCGATCCAAATATGGTAAAATACTGACCCCTGCGGCCGAGGGCGGC
Organism: Malacosoma neustria; assembly: GCA_963693495.1. Taxonomy (NCBI): domain Eukaryota; kingdom Metazoa; phylum Arthropoda; class Insecta; order Lepidoptera; family Lasiocampidae; genus Malacosoma; species Malacosoma neustria. Next base: position 2,787,288 of record OY856394.1, on the reverse strand, counting down.
TGCCATAAAGGGCGATAAAACATCCTAGGGTTGTTTGGTCGTCGTCCAGAACCCTGGTCCCTACCACCTAGTAGGGATCCAAGCCCGTCAAGATGACTACCACCCTTGGTCTTTAAATATGTCGAATAATCTTGTGTTACGGCATCAGTGAACCCAATTCCAGCTTCTATGCGGACGGCAGCGTGTTAGCGATGCCCTTGGCGTCGTAAACGTCCATAGGCGACAACAGTACAAGGTTCAACGTATGCTTTGTTTCAGATTTGCAATCCAATCGAACGGTGCTGAAAGGGTTACCCTTAGTGCGCAAATGCTGCTGTCTTGCAAGAGGTTCAGAAGGGACAAGGGCAGCTGTAAGGGCGGGTACATTGACATCGCATGGAACTACGCTAAGGCTGGAGGGTGAGTAGCGAAATTTTAACTAGTACTTATAAAAGTTTAAAACTGACGTAATTTCTTACTCCTTTTTGCAATAGAAACTTTTTGTTTTGATTTTGTATTTCACGGTATTGAGGCGAGGAATGAAATACGGAGTCTGCGAAGTTACTGATTTATTTGATATTGTAGTAGGCCCCAAGCCCGCCTGGATAGCAACCTCTCTTTGTCTATAAGTATGCCGCCATAATATAACTTTCTGTTGTGTACCGGTATTAGTGACCCAGGTTCCTGTACCCCTATGTGATACTAGCGTGTTCGCGTCGCAAACATCCATAGGCGACTGTAACTGCTTACTATTAAGTGAGCCGCTAGTCTGTCTTCCGTCCCGCAGTAATAAAAAATCTACCGACAGTTAGATTGCAGTTGGTAAAAATAATGGCAAATGCTTAAAAAACGAGAATCAATATCTGCTTAGCAACAAGGTGGCCAAAAGTGACCTTCAGCTATAATTCACTTCCATTTCAGCCTGGTAGATGACAAATGTTTCCCGTACCAAGCGAAAGATGTAAAAGATGTTCGGTGTCCGTTCAAGCGTAACGGAGACCTGATCTCCGATCGTTGCACCCCGACAACCCCGCTCCGCACTTCGAGGTACAAGGTCGGACCTCCCGGCAGGTTGAAGAATATTGAAGATATTATGTACGATATTACTACTTCTGGACCGGTCCAAGGTAAGTTTAACATTTTTGTTGTGAACATTAATAATGACGAGTATTAAGATGTTGACATCAGTAATTCTACTAGTTGAAGACCGCAATAAAAATGTTTGAAGTCTATGCTTTGAGTTGTATAACTAATAACTGTATATATGGACAGTTTCTCGAGCCTTTTATACATCGTACCTCCTCTGTCCAAGCGGACGTGTCGCAGTGCAAAATAATAAGTTAATAAAATATATTAAAATAATCATATTGGAAACTCAACCCTAACGTTGAAGATATACGAGTCATTTTAGTGCGATTTCATTCAGCCGCGCGAACAAGCCTGAGATCTGCGTGAAGTTGAATCGTGTAGAGTTACGAAGCAAACAGAAAAGAAATATAATGACAGCTTCTTCTAGTAAACTCTCTGGATCCGTACCGAATCTAACAACAAATTTCAGTAGAGAAGACCGTGACCATGTAACCCTTCGAAAACGTAAACATGGTGAAGAATACTTGGATTTAATAGAGTCATTGAATATAAAAATTACTTCGACATTGAATGACTGGAAGTCAGACTTTGGTAAAGAGATAGGTTCTATCAATGAAAATTTAAAGACACTAAGTAATACCTCTCGTGAAATAATAACAGAGATGAGCCATTTAAGACAAGAATATACGGAAATCAAAAGTATTGTTCAAAACCTAGATATGTCTCACAAGAATATACAAAAGGAAGTTACCTCAATCCAACAGTCTGTCCAGTTTAACAGCGATCAACATAGTGATTTGTCTTCAAAAGTTACCGGGCTTGCTAAGGAATTAGAGACTGTTAGTCTAATGAAGTCTGAAATTGACGAATTAAAAAAGGAAAATAAACAGCTAAGGTCACATATAAATAACAATGAACAGAGGGAAAGACTACTAAACATAGAAATCGTTGGTATACCTGAATCACACAATGAGAATACTAGAGAAATAATTATCAACCTAGCGAAGATTATAGGAGTAGAGGTTGCGGAAGGCTATATATTGGACACTAATAGGATTTCTCCCAAATATAAACCACAAGGTAGACCTCGAGTAATAATCGCCAAGTTATTTAGCCGTCAACTCAGGGACAACATCATCTCCCGCGCCCGTAAATCTCGATTGACTACCAAGGATTTGGGAATACCTGGTCCAATAACGCCTGTATACGTTAACGAACATTTAACGGTATACAACAAAAACTTATTAAAGACCACAAAGGAAATGGCTAAAAGTAAATTATATCAATATACCTGGGTAAAAAACGGAAGGATCTACGTTCGTCGGGACGATACTTCCCCTGCACTACAGATTTCAGGAGAGGAAGACATGAAAAGATTAACATAGGGAAGAAATACTTTCCATTTTTTAGGTATCACTTTTTTGGTAACATTCTGGTAAATAATTCTCACTTTAACATTAATCTTAAAATTAAATTCGAAGCAAAGTTTTTACTTTATTATTATACTAAAATATTTATTCGTATCTATTCTAACATTATTATTGAATCTATGGCACGCATTATACTTGTCTTTGCGATGATATACGACATAAGTCGTGCGATCAATCAATGTGCGTACTTAAATATTATTATAACTTTACCTATAATTATGTCTAACAAAATATTTCAAATTAGATTAAATTTACTTAAAATGATATTTAAATTTATTACATATTTGCTTAAATTATATTATTATTCTTATAAATTAAAAAACATTACTAACATTGAGGAAGCGTTCATTTTTAATTTTTTATTCCATTGCATAATTCTTTGGTCCGGATTATTACTTAAAAATCCATTACAAAAACAATACATAACAGTCGTTACTAACGAAAATTATAATATTGCACCCTTACAAATCGTACAGTGTTTAATACATTTGTCTTATAGTAGCATTAGCAGTGACTCGCACAATTTATTTTTTACTTGGAACTACCTACATCTTGCTCGGATTGCGAAAGAAAGAAATGAATTGTGCTCGAAAATACCTCCATTACTGTTAAATACAAACATTATTGGCAACAAAATTTCTCTGATATTATCGTTTAGACTATCATGTACATTTAACAACATGTTTGTATTCTTATTTAGTTACTTATATAGATTATTTCTCTTAAATGATTACAACAAACAAACCACGCATTATTGGCATGTATTATACGCTACAAAGTGCGTTATTATTATAACCGATTTTAGTAGTTGTATACGTATGGTTTTATACTATTTTATATTAATGTTTTCTTTGTAAATGGCGTCTCAGAATTTGAATATTTACTACCAAAATGCGCGTGGTTTAAGGACTAAGTGTTTCGAGTTTAATGAGAGTATTCTGAATAATAATTACGATATTATAGTAATTACCGAAACGTGGTTACATGGTGGTATTCTCGATAGGGAATTATGTGATAAAAACTACGACGTTTTCCGTAATGACCGCGACCCAAGGACTACGGGCAAAACTATGGGGGGTGGTGTAATGATTATCACTCGAAGCCATTTGAGTGCATGGCTATTAGAACGCTCACCAAAACTGTCAACTGAGATCCACACTGTTGTAATCCCAGCACGCTCCTTATCTTCTCCAAGTGATCTATACATCAGTGTTGTATACATTCCTCCAGAAACTCGGCAAATACCCACAGACATAGACAGTGTATTACATTGCATTTCATCTATACATAACAAAGATAATATGTGTAATCAAATATTAGTTGGTGATTTTAATCTTCCTGGTATACACTGGGGGCCCCTTGGAGCTATTCACCAGAAAAGGGGTTCAATTGATGTTCATAACGCGGGTACTCGCTTAATAGACGATTTGGGTTTCTTGGGGTTAACTCAATATAATTATTTAACAAATAATATAGGTAATACACTAGACTTAGTTTTCACTAATATGTCTATAGAAATAAATGAATGTCACCACCCATTAACTAAAACTGATCCATTTCATCCACCTTTTGTTATAAATGTAAATCATCTGTCACATATTGCACTAGTAGAATCCTCCGTACCAAAACGTAATTTCCGGAGAGGTGACTATGTTAACTTGAATAATTATTTCTCTGAAATCGATTGGGAAACCCAGCTCGAATATAGAAATAGTGTGGACGATATGATAAATAAATTTTACAAAATTATCGAAGAAGGCATTGATAGGTTCATTCCTCTTACCCGCAAAATTGGACAAGGGAAATATCCAATATGGTACAATTCTGCTTTAATTAACATTATTAAAGAAAAAGCTAAAGCACACTCCAAATGGAAACGCTATGGTAATATGAGGGATTACGACGAGTTTGTTTTATTACGAAATAGGCAGCGGCGTGTCCAAAAATTGTGCTTTAATAAATATATTGATCACATTGAAAATAGACTGAAAACAGAACCCAGATCATTTTGGAGTTATATTAAACAGCTACGTGGGGGATCTAATTACCCCAAAGTGCTCTCATTTGATAACAAAACCTACTCTGGAGAACATGTATGCGACGCCTTCAATAACTTTTTTTGTACCGTGTTTGGAGCTCCATCTGATGATAAGAGTATCAATTTCAAAGAAAAAGAAAATAACACCGTAAACCACATAAGTGACTTGGAAATAACCTCAAAAGACATAAAAACACAGTTGTTGTTGTTAAATGATCACAAAGGAGCTGGTAGTGACGGGGTCCCACCGCTGTTTTGGAAAAATTGCGCCAATACACTAACCACCCCAATCACACTTATTTTCAATCGTTCTGTTTCGACTGGTGTATTTCCTCAAAAATGGAAACAGGCCCATATAGTGCCCATACACAAAAAAGGGTCACGCACAAAAGTTGAAAATTACAGAGGCATATCTATTCTAAACACAGTTGCTAAAATTTTCGAAAAAATAATATACAATGCAATCTATCCGTTTATATCATCAGGAATTTCAACTAATCAACATGGATTTTTGCGTAAACGGTCTACTATCACAAACCTTGCATACATATCTGATTACATACTCTGCAATATAGATGGAGGCGGACAGGTCGACGTGATCTACACGGATTTTGAGAAAGCATTCGATCGGGTGGATCACGTGATCCTTCTTCGTAAGCTATTTGAGTTAGGTATACGCGGCGATCTGTTGCGTTGGGTACAGTCTTACTTAACGAATAGGTCACAGGCGGTTGTAGTCGGTGGATATAAATCTGACTACATTACGATTCCAACCGGTGTCCCACAAGGATCGCATTTGGGACCATTATTCTACAATACTTATCTTTATGATATATCGGAAGTTTTTAAATTTGCACTACACTTAATGTATGCTGACGATAAAAAAATATTCATTAATATAAAATCAGAATCGGACTGTGTTGCATTACAAGAAGATCTCAATAATTTGCACGAATATTACACTGAAAACAAAATTAAAGTTAACGTTCATAAATGCCAGGTAGTTAGTTATACTCGGAAATGGAAACCACTACATTATAATTATAATTTTAATGGTTCTATAATCAATAGAACAAATGTGGTTCGTGATTTGGGAGTCACTTTTGATAGCAAAATGTCATTTACAGAGCATATTGAATTAATTGTTTCAAAAGCTTACCAAAACTTAGGTTTCATATTGAGATCATGTAAAGTTTTCAAGAACGTTGAAGCCATTAAATGTGTATATTACGCATATGTTCGTAGCGTTCTGGAATATGCATGTCAAGTCTGGTCACCACATTATATAACTCACATAAACCGCTTGGAGCAAATTCAGAAAAAATTCACAAAACATCTTAACTACAAACTCCGTAAAGGATACACAAATTACGAGAGCACTTGTCAGAATCTCGGCCTATTAACTCTCGAAAATAGACGAAGGATTTTAGACATGTGTTTACTTTTCGATATTTTAAATTCAAAATTAGACTGCCCTGAACTGTTAAACAGAGTTGTATTTAATACACCGATCCGTAGAACACGCCATACTCCCTTATTCCATATACCATCCCACGGAAGTAACTATGCTAGCAATAGTATTTTTACCCGTCTTTCTAAGACCTATAACACAACATTCAGTACTATTGACATTTTCTTCCACACTAAACAAGTATTTAAGAGATTGATGATGAACGTTCTTAAATAATTTTTGTTTTCTTTTTGTTGTTCTTCTCTGCCTTATATATGTATCTTTAATTTTTCCATTAGTTTATATGTAGGTATATAATATGTACTCTAATGATATCTTTATACTATACTCTAATGATATCTTTATATTATATTTAATTCTAGATCTGTTTAATTGTAAATATTTTTTATTCCTCGCTTCTGCTTCGCTATAGGTAAAAAAAAATGAGAATTATTATTTGCTTCACGTCCATAAGTGTTATATAAAATAAGAAAAACCTGTTATTGGCCTTATGAATAAGTAACATAATTAATTGTATATATATATATATATTGTAACGCTGTTGGTTTTTTTAAATAAATAAAAAAAAAAAAAAAAAATAAATAAATAAACTCACTGCATTCAAACAATGCCCTTAAAATTATTAAAAAAAAATTGTGGTATTTTTCCATAATTTACTAAAATTGGCGTTTAAAGTACATTTTAATGATAAGTCTTCGTTTTTATTTAAGTAGCAACATTTTCAAAAAGGCTTATCCCCTAAAAGGCATTACAGCGCATTTAAAACCTTATATTCGTTTCTGAAAATGATGATGATACAATATCACTTGATGTCTCTTTGAATTGTCCTCACAATATTTTCCTGGGGTAGGATTTGGAGCCTCGAGCACACTTTACTCCGATATGAACTTATGGGGAGCGTACCCAAATGTATATGTAGCATATACCGCAGCTCTGTGGTAGCCTTTCTTAGTTCGTTAGACCGATCTTGGTTTTAGTTAGTCATGAGCGTATGTAGCTTAGAAGATTAGCTAGAGATTTCACAAACTCAGTTACACAGATCCCAGTTCTGACGAGCGTGTTTCTACGTCTCTGGAGGTCCTTAGACAGGCTTGATGTCGTAAAAGAAAATGCACGTCAATATCTTATCTATATCATATGTTCCAAATCTGGATGGTCTGTAACTAACTCTAATTATTTGACACATGTAGCTACGCTTACAGTAATAAACTGAAGTAAACTCTAGTATTTTTAAAAAGCGACACGCATATGTTGTCGGAAATTTAATAAGCTTTTGTCAAATCAATATATTTTTTATTTTAACGATAGGCAATCTCGTTAATTCAGACACATGATTAACGCCCTGATATAAACTATACATATATGTAAAGTTTATATCGGAGCGTTTAAATAAACTGCATTGAACCACGTCATACTTAGCTATAATATACGAACGAGCTGTTTTGTGAATGAATAATTAAAGCATATTTTCATAACGACCTTCTATAAATCTTTTTATCTGGTACTTTTATTCCTGTGTAAACTTTGTAAATCAGGGCAATGGCCCGCTTTGATAGGGGCATGGAGAGCTGGATTATGCTAATATGGTTTCAGAGATGGCCTAATTTCATTTGTTTTGATTAGAATATTAGTTTGAACTGCTTTCCATAGCAAGTTGCATTATGTCAATCAAGTTGCATTTAACTTTAATCTTAAATCTCAGGGTTCAGTTATTGACAAAACTAGTCGTGGTCGCGATAGTTCGAAGGCGAACGAAGCCTGAAGTGGTTTTAGTGGATATAGCGATGTGGCTCGGGCGCATTGCACGAGGAGTCTTAAACTACCCTCACGCACTTTTCTATAGACATTTTCTTGGAAAAAATAGTGTAAAACTGTCGCGACGTCTGTGATTTTTTGTGGTGGTATTATCAGCATAAAATTTTTTTATGAAATAAACTGGTAACTGAAGAATAATTACTTCATAAATAAATGCGTGGAGTGTTAAGGGAACATTTTATTAATTAGATATATTGCGGGGTTATGTAAACATAAATACATTGCGAAGCTGTAGTAATTTAAAAAATAGCACTTAACAGATAACAGTAACATTTAAAAACATGCCAAGTTTTTTTGTATGGAATACAGTTGGAGTTTTAAATTATTATTGTTTTTTTTGTTAACACTTTATCGACCGCTAGCCTATTAATCGGTTTTTAGCTAACGACGGTTTACTATTACCTTGAATTTATGTTATGAATGCTAGTTTATACGGCCCTTTTATATAAAATAAATGCAAAATAAAGTAATATCAATAAAATTACATTTCTTTGAAATAAAAAGAAAAAGGACAACATAATGACCGGTACTGGGAGGGTAAAAATGCTTGCGCCTGCGCGAATAAGCCGGCATTCGGAAAGGGACAGACTCAAAAACGACCGGCCGATAATGTTAGTTCATTACATTAATTGCTGCGTACGAATATTATAAACTATGCAAATAAAATCACAACACCCATTATCTTATCGAATAGATTTAAGTAATTTCGACTATTTGTCTTTTTGATAGTAATAACCTTGTAAAAAGACTAGATAAAATTCTTTAACAACCATAAATATTGCAGACTGCAGAGTATTTATTGTTTTATACATTTAGTTTAGGTAACCACGCTGCCACCATTGTGAGCAGAATTGATAATTGGAGTAAGCGTCACTAGATGACGTATTCATTATATTTTTTGAGAAAAACTCATTTTTGAGTGGTGTATTATGCTATATAAATATTTCAAACTAGCTGCTCCGGCAAACGTTATTTCGCCATATAAATTAAAAAAAAAAAAACAATAATAAAAGTAGCCTATGTCCTTTTCCAAGGTTCACTATATACCGCAATTCATCAAAATTGGTTCAGCAGTTTAGACGTGAAAATGTAACAGACAGAACTCTAGCTATAAAAAAAAGAAATTAAGAGGGCACGTGAAACACTACGGTACCTAGTTTGGTGACAAATAAGTATTATTCTATTTTTAAAATTTTTCTTTTTTACTAATGAGTGTTGATGAGATATTTTTTTCATTTATTTTGACAAACCGTGTATAAATGAGGATTATAGTAAATTGTCTTATTTTATGTTAGTTGTAATACAAAGCCAACGTGTATCACAGGTTACACTAAACAATTTTATTTTAATATGACTTAGAAATAGGTCTACGCTTTTCGGATGTTTTTCCCACAACTCTCTCTCGAGAATAGAGATAGGCTATAAAATATAAATACTTATGCTGATTTTTGTATTTCCTGCAGCTGTGATGACAGTGTACCAAGACTTCTTCCACTATCGCGACGGCATTTATAGGCGTTCGCATTTCGGAGACAACTACCAGATGGGATTGCACAGCGTCAGGATCATGGGCTGGGGAGAGGAGCGCGGAGACAAGTACTGGGTAAGACCGACAATTCTGATTCTCTTCATACTAGTATACGTTCCGAGACATACGTGTATGGTACGCCATATTTAATGTATTTTAATTTTGTTTTCCGTGCAGGGGCGGAGAAAGAATACTAACCTCTGCGGCCGGGGTCGGCCTGTCGTAAAAGTCGGCAAAACAACCCACCCTAGTTACGTGGTAGGGCCTCTAGCCCGTCTGGATGGCGACCGCCTTAGGTCTTATGTATGCCGCCATAAAAACCTTGTGTTGGGTTCCGGCATTAGTGACCGAAGTTCCTGTACCCTTATGGGACAACAGCGTGTTCGCGATGCCACTGGCGTTGCATAGGCGACGGTGACTGCTAAATTCTAAGCGAGCCTGTCTGCTGTCCTGTCTTGCTGTGCAATAAAAAAAGAGCGCTTGTGTTATGGATATTATACAACTGATGTACTACTTTTATACTTTTCTTTTGAAAATAAATATTAAACATATACACAGACTCCGGACAGAAATCAAACCAGTTAACCCCGAATGCGTTTTGATGTCAGAAACTTGAATTACGCAGGTCAAACGATGAAATCAAATCGAATAGCTTACAACGACTTAGGAGGGAAACGGCTTAGTTATTTACTAAATTGGGATCACATGATTTACTTTCATACCATATTCATTAGTAATATTTTATCCAGGTCGTGGCAAACAGCTGGGGTACGGAGTGGGGTGAAAATGGATTCTTCCGCATTGCGCGCGGCGAGAACGAGTCCGACATCGAGTCGTTCGTTGTCACCGTCTTGCCGGAAGTGGCGTCGGCGTACCAAAAGAAATAACCAAGGACACACCTCATCACCCCCTTGTGCGTCATCACCAAACTGGTGAAGACCAGGCGGGGTTATGTGATGATGAATGCTACTAGGGATTTTGGTTAATATTTTGCCAATAATCACAAAATGGAAATCCAGTACCAGTTCTTATAATTTTTAATCCTCATCGATTAATAATAAATAAAAAAAACAATGTTCCCGGTGTCTTAGCCATAATACTCATTCTATTTAAACTCATTGCTTTATAACACTAGTTATTTTTTTTAAAGTAACATGTAAGTATTTTTGGCAGTTATTGTCAAATTCATGTAATTCGTTAAATCGAAAACATATAGCTGAACCCTTTGGTAGACAAAATGCACAAGTTGTGCCATACCATCTCATAAAAGAAGAAGCCCTCTGGTGTTTCAAATCAATACATATATGTAGGCAATTAAAATAACATCACCACCTAGACATTACGTAATCGTAAATTTATTTTAATAACAATAATCTAGTTGAATAGTAAAAATAATATCTTTGGAATGAAAAATAGTAGAATCTCTAAATAGAATATGAAAATATTGACTAAAATCCCTAGTCACTAGAATCGATACACTTTTGTTGTTTATAGAAATCATAAATTATACGATCTCCGACCGTTTTTAGAATATCATATATTTTTTTATTAAAAATAAGTAAAAAACTTTGTAGTTTTAAGATTGTATTTACTTAACTTTCCAAATTAGTTTGGAATAATCTTAGCTAATCTTTAGCGGGAAATCTAAATTAAATAAAGTAACGATCAAATGTTATAAGTTTTGAATGACAGTGACATTAGGCGAGATTTTAAATCTCAAAATATTTTTTTTCATTGACATTTAACAAAAGCGACGTCATATGACATTGAAGAAAAATTATGAGAATATATTTCGTGTTCACTATTCACGTCTATAATTAAAATTTCATTCTACATATATACAACTCTATGTATGTTTAAAATAAAAACGACCAGAAAATAGAATAGAATTACCATTTAAAGTACTTTTAATTCAGAATTTGGTAATATTTTCATATATCAGTTGTCGTCCAAAGCAGAATTGTAATGCTCATGAATATTGGAATTAAAACCAGCTGTAAAAGTGAAGATATCAGACTAATTGTATACCGGGAGTAATAAATCTTATTTGTCCAACCTCATAATTTCCCTTATATAGGCAACCCTAAAAATTTTGCTATATTTGAACTATGTACTACATGTAAAGGTTTATGTAAAAAATTATAACTGTAACAAATTTGGTCAACATCAACTGCTATTATATAAAGAGCCATAAAATTTAAAGAAATAAAATTTACAAGTAAAATAATCACTTAACTAGTCTTAGGTTCAATTTACTTTTAAATAAATATCTCATAAATGTTTAATAAATTAGTATAATATATGTCCGTTTCTACACGCAATTCATGTAAGTAACGATAGCGCATACTGTCCCTTTTTATTTTGACATAGCAGAATGAAACAACATGAGACATTGAACATTGAATTGTGTAATGGAATGGACCTTATATAAATATTTTTATAATTAAAACATTTAACATAAAGGCACAAGAGAGTTTAAAAACAACACACCAATATTCTATTAAATTCGTTCATCTATTAGTAATTCATTTATTATATAAAAGTACAAACTATGAAACAATAGAATTACGACAGTAATATACTTAAGTTAAAGGTTGTTCGGTAACTCACAATACGCACTCGTAGCACTCGATGACGCACTCGTTCACATAAGTGACATTAATTACTCACTCGCTAGAGTATAATTTACTTATTAATGTTGTTTTTCTCCTTGTGCCAGTAAGTAGCTATAATTCATCGATAATGGAATAGCCTATTACTTAGCTTAGATGTAAAATGTAAACTTTTAGATAACATTTAAAACTTAAGTATATGAAATGGAAAAATGCAAAACTAACCATTAAAATGTATAACATATGGGTGATTTTAAATTTAAAATTAATTACATAGTTCTTAATTTATACAAAACTTTTAAAAATCATGCAGTTTAAAGTAGAAAATAGTTTGGAATGTTATCTAAAATTAAGCAAAATTCACTCTCAGAAAGATTGAATAAAGATAAATGTGGCAAATGTATTGTTTAATTACTGAAACACAGGGAAACTAATATTACCAAAATATTATGTTACTGTTAAAATTTAATTGTAAATTGTATTTGGCCTTTAAGATAATCTTTATTTAATATTTCTGAGTGGTGCAGTAAAAATGTAGATTCTGTTTAATTTCTACAGATAAAATTTGCTAAATTCAAAGTAACCCTAGTATTTATGTTATTGTACTTACAATATTGTAATTTTAAGTTAATAAAGTATTGACAGCTTTGTGTTTTTTTTAATGTATCTTCCCAGTTGAATTCGAAGCTTTGTCTTCGAAGCCAGAGATCATCTGTTGATTTAAGTGAAATTTTCCATCACACAAGTGCGTTTGTAAGTAATGATCATATTGTCGGCTTAATTATCAGAATGCGTAACTCCATTTGGATAAACTTACAGGAGAAATAAAAAACTGTTTTTGCTATGCACGGGAATTATTTTAATCATTTTTTTATTGCTGTAGGACATCAGACAGGCTGACGGCCCGCTTAGAATTTAGCAGTTACCGTCGCCTATAGGTGTTGCAACGCCAGTGGCATCGCGGACACGCTGCTGTCCCATAAGGGTACAGGAACTTAGGTCACTAATGCCGGAAGACAACACAAGGTTATTATGGCGGCATACTTAAGACCAAAGGTGGTCGCCATCCAGACGGGCTTGCAGCCCTACCACGTAGCCAGGGTGGGTTGTTTTGTCGCCTTTTACGACAGGCCGACCCCGGCCGCAGAGGTTAGTATTCTTTCTCCGCACCTGCATGGATAAACTCACTCATAACAATTTAAGCCATATTTTTGTAGGACATAGATACGAAATAATCCAATATAAAAATACTCCACTAAACGGCATTAAAAGTGTTATTTTGTGGAGTTAGGCATTCAGATAATTAAACTGACGATACATGAAATTGGATAAATTATTACATTGTTAAAAGACCAAATTCATTTAACGCCTGTTCATAAACATATGAAAGTAATAATTCATTCCTCATCTTTCACGACACCTGCGGGCATAATCTTATTCCGGACTGGACTTTTCCAACAGGTCTTTGTAATATTGCTGCTATGGATTTAGTAGATCGCATTCTACGATTTTTTTGCTGCTTTACTTCGAGCAACCTTCTCAACATTCGATGCACGTGTCTGAAATTATAACAAAGACATGTATTAAAAAGCCGTTAAGTAAAAAATATTTGCAAACAAATTAACATTTAATTAAAAATAAATACTTAGTAGGACCATTTAATATGAATTAAATCTAATGTCAAAGATTTCTAGTCGAAAGCATCATCTTCAGCTCATTGATGTTCACTCCTCGCTTCCATTACATTCCTCATCACAACAAGCAAGTTTGTTAGCAATTCCCCAACTCATTGTTTAGTGTCCTAGGCTATATTTGCTTAAATGCAGTTTCACTCCAGAACTTGTTTATCACAAGAAACTATTGATTCCAGTAGATATGGCCAATCCACTGTCACTTGAGCTTTATGAGAAGTGATGTCAAAAAACATAATCCAAGTTGTAGTAGTTTTTAGACAAATAAATAAAAGACATTTAAACACTGTCCACTTTAGCTTTAAGCAAGATTGAAGGAAAGGCTATACTGTAAATAGCGACAAGTGGGGTCACCCTTAATTTTTTTTTGCCATAGATAGTAGTAACCTAAAGTCCGGGCGCGAAGCAGGAATAATTTCGTACGTTAACCTGTTATTACCAGTCTCTGTCACTCCCGCGTAAATATAATGAGTCCTCGCTCGCACAGAGCAATGACCGCCGTCCTCAGGGATTGTAAACAATTTTGAACACCGCCACTTTAAGAGTGGAATAAATGTTAAACTGGTTTGAGCCAATGGAAAAGTGTATTAATCTATGTGGTGAATACTTTGAAAAACAATAAAAAGTACTATAAGGTTTTACTTGTGTTTTTTTCTTCAAATACAAAACTTAAAAGGCATGCCTCATAGTAATTGTAACTCGGTTTTTATAACTGTTATAATATAAAATCTAAATAAATAATTTATTATAATAACAATGATTTATTTAATAATTTAGTACATTTTTTTCTCCTTCAAACATTTTATGTAAATCGCACATAATACAAAAATGTTTGTGACCACTGTCAGTAGGTAAAGAGGTCATTGTACGAAATTCTTCCTGCTCCGAGCCCAGACTATAGCTAGGATGTTTTATAGCCTTTTAAGACAGGCTGTCCCCAGCCGCAGGGACCAATATTCTCACTCCACTCCTGCACAGAGAAATAATAATTGATATGAGTGACAAATTTTCTTGTTCAAGAATTATCAGATTATTTTTTTAATTATGTCATGCTTTATTTATTTATCCATTTGCATGCATTTATTCCATGCATTTATCCATTCACTGTTATTACTATTTTCTTTTCTCTCTTTTTTCTTCATGTATTTTGTGTTAATGGATTGAAAATATAATTATTTGTTTATAGTTTTATAATACCGCCATCTATGAGTTAATTTTTATCCGTGCAGGGGCGGAGAAAGAATACTAACCTCTGCGGCCGGGGTCGGCCTGTCGTAAAAGCCGACAAAACAACCCACCCTAGCTACGTGGTAGGGCCTCAAGCCCGTCTGGATGGCGACCACCTTCGGTCTTAAGTATGCCGCCATAATAACCTTGTGTTGTGTTCCGGCATTAGTGACCCAAGTTCCTGTACCCTTATGGGACAGCAGCGTGTTCGCTATGCCACTGGCGTTGCAAACACCCATAGGCGACGGTAACTGCTAAATTCTAAGCGGGCCGTCAGCCTGTCTGCTGTTCTACAGCAATAAAAAAAAATTAATATATGTATTCCACTCCATTATACAGTTGAACAATGGTGATAACACCAGGGGGCTGTCAAGTTACTTATAGGTGAAAGTAATTATTGAGTATGAAGTTCTGCTTGTATATTGAACTCGGAAAATTAAGTTCTTAGTACTGACCTGTAATGATTGTACTCTTTTGTGCAATGACATCATAGAATTTGATATTGACACCAACTTCTCTTTGTTGGTTGCTATATCTGCAAGCTGAAAAGATATTCTTAATTTTAAAATTGTAACAAAACTGTGCAGACTAGCCTAATTAACGCATATATGACCAGTATTTCACATGATCTTAAGAAATGATAAATGTTAAAATAAACTAATACAAAAGAAACTGTATTATCGTAAGCATTTAATCCTCGTTACTTTAAAACCTTCAATTTCGGACACCAAAGTTTGTTCTGGAGTATTGTAACAAAGCTAATATCTGAAGAATTATTTGTCTTTACATGATAAATCCTTTTACTGATGAAAGACATTAAATATAATAGATAATATTAATACCAATGTTCAGTAGAGGTACAACATAATGAATAGAAAAGAGAAAAGAAACTCTAAATATATAATTCTAGAAATTCCAGTATTTTTATTAAGACACTGCCTTCCTTATATGTAGGTGAATTGGAATCTGGATCACTTATGCTAGAACACGACACAGTTATTATGACGGCACGATTAGAGATCTGGGGTAGTTGCAATTAAATCCAGAGAGGCTTAGAGCCCTACCACCTAGCTCACATTATGTCACCTTTTACATCAGGCTGTCCCAGGTCGCAAGT
This sequence comes from Malacosoma neustria, assembly GCA_963693495.1. Lineage (NCBI taxonomy): Eukaryota > Metazoa > Arthropoda > Insecta > Lepidoptera > Lasiocampidae > Malacosoma > Malacosoma neustria. The sequence continues at coordinate 2,771,291 of OY856394.1, read as the reverse complement.
CAGTATTCTGTATATACAGCATTGTTATGCTGCCATAATAACCTTGTTCTGCATTCCACCATTACTGACCCAGGTTCCTGTACCCATTTGCATATAGCTGGGTGTTCTCATTGTATTGTAATTTGTAATTTTTTATCTTTAATTTTTTAATTTAATTTCTATTGTAACGGGGAAAATATAGTGTTGATTAATTTAGAATCGCCTACTAACAATTCTAACTTACTGTTAAGAATTTTATTAAATAACTAACCCACTAATAACTTATGGATAAAAAAAAAAAATGTCTGAAATAAATGATTATTATTTTTTTATTTTTATTATTTTAACTCCCATGATAGGGGTGGTAATTATCTATTATGCGGGTCTGAACCAAGCATAAAAGATTTGTATTTAATTATTAATTGTGTCTGTTATAGCTGAAGTTGTAAAGAATTTCCTAGTTATTCGGCAAGTATTTAAGATAGTGGCTTTTTGTATGAGATGGAGTGTGTGAGCTGGTGCCTTCAGAATGTCCAAGTTATGCATGAGTACTTTAGGGACTATACCTGTCGTGGAGATAATTATTGGTATGATGTGAACTGTGTTAACTTTCCATTGTTTCTTTAGTTCTATGGCAAGATCTCGATATTTTGTAAGTTTGGCGGAAGTAGTTGACTGAATATTGTGAGTGTTCGGAATGGCTACATCAATAATATAAACTGTGTTATTAATTTTATCATGTACGGTTATATCAGGTCTGTTGTGGTGCACTGTTTTATCTGTTATAATAGTACGGTCCCAATAAATTTTGCAGCTTTTATTTTCTAATATTGTTTCGGGTTGATATTTATAATATGGTATTTTTTCTTTGATGCACTTGTATTTATGAGCAAGGTGCTGGTGGACTATTGCAGCTACTTGGTTATGGCGATGTTTGCAATCATTTTGTACCAATACTGGACAAGCTCCGGTTATATGTTGAATAGTTTCAGACGAGGAATTACATTGCCTACATGAATCATTCTGTTGTGTTGTATCTTTTAAAATGTGTTTTTTGTAATTTCTTGTGACAATAACCTGGTCCTGTATTGCAATCATAAATCCTTCAGTTTCGGGAAACATTTCGCCTTTCCTGAGCCATTCGTTTGACTTCTCTTTGTCAACGTGTGGTTGATTAAGGTCTGCGTAATGTCTTCCATGTAGTGACTTTGCAGCCCAGCTGTCCAGTTTTTCTTTATGCTCTGTGATTTTTTCTATAATCTGCTCCTGTCTATTGTGTAGGTTAAGAGGTGTAAGTTTCTTGTCTAAGTTAACTATATTCTCATGAAGTGCAGTATCTGAGCTTTTTTTATAAAAGTATTGACGTAATGTCGTAATCTGTTTGTTATGTAGGTTTTGGATATCTATTATTCCCCTACCTCCTTCTTGACGGGGAAGGGTGAGTCGCTGGATTGAAGATTTGGGATGATGTTTTCGATTTTGTGTCATTGTGGTATTTATTAGCCGCTGTAAATTTTTTAGTTCTGTTTGGGACCATTTAATTATTCCGAACGAATACGTAAGGATGGGTATGGCAAAAGTATTTATAGCTTTTATAGTATTTTTAGAGTTTAGGTATGTTTTTAGTACTAAATTTAGACGGTGCTTGAATTTTTTAGTTAATTCCTGTTTTGTTTCTTTCTGTTTGATTTTTCTTGACTGACAAAACCCCAGATATTTATAGGTACTGTTAATATCCATAGGATCTATTTCTTCTCCATTGTCCAATTTGTAGCTGGTGTTTTCAATTTTGCCTCTTTGAACACATAGCATTTTGCATTTATCAATGCCGAATGCCATATGTATGTCATCAGAAAATTGTTGGGTTATGTCAGCTAATTTGCATAGTTCCTTTTCACTATTTGCATACAATTTAATGTCATCCATGTATAAGAGATGTGATAAAGAGTGTTGATTTACATTTTTAGTATTTATTTGATATCCTGGGCTATTATTAAGTAATTCAGACAGTGGGTTTAGTGCTAAACAGAACCATAAGGGGCTCAAAGCATCTCCCTGAAATATTCCTCGTAGTATTCGGATTGGTGAAGTAGTAAGCATTGTATTAGGTTGTTTTAGTTTAAGAGTAGTTTGCCATGATTTCATTGAAAATTTGAGGAAAGAGATCACGGTAGGGTGAATTTTATAGAGGTGGAGTACCTGCATTAACCAGCTATGCGGAATTGAATCGAAAGCTTTTCGATAATCTATGAACATAGTGTATATGCTACGTTTAGTTTTGTATGCGTTATTGATTATTGCTGAATCTATTATTAACTGCTCTTTGCAACCTTGGCTATTTTTCCTACATCCCTTCTGCTGTTCTGTGAGTAGATTATGTTTAATCAAATAGTTATATATATATTCGTTTATACAGGCTGTAATAACTTTATAAATAGTTTGCAGGCATGTGATGGGTCGGTATTTTGAAGGGTCAGTAGTATTTTTTGGGTCTTTTTCTATCATATATGTTATTCCTTGTGTAATGTACAGTGGCATTTTAATGGGTTCATGTATAAATACATTTAAGTGATAAAGGAGAATTGGGTGGATGCTTGTAAATTTTTTATACCAATAATTATGTATATGATCCGTTCCAGGTGATTTCCAGTTGTGCGTTTTCTCCATTACATGTTTAAATATATCTACTGATATATTTGTGAATTCCATTTCTGGATTTTCTCGGTTTTTGTGCTGAATATATGGTATCCATGGAGCATTAATGTTATGCTCAACGGGTGATTCCCATATCTTAGCCCAAAACTGACGAAGATCTGCTTCTTTTGTATAAGTTTTTTGTTGATTAAGGTTTTGATCTGAGTGTAGCGATCTATAGAATAGTTTTTCACTATTGGTGAACAGAGAATTTTGTTTTTTGCGGTCTGTGCATGTAACATATCTTTGAAGTCTGCTTGCTGTTGCGTTGAGCTTTTGTTTTAGCGTGTCTAAAAAGTGTTGGGGTTTCGTATTTGGGTTTTCGTATAATGCATGAGATTTATATCTAGATTCAATACTTTTAACAGCGCTTAATATTTTTCTGCTCTGGTTTCCCTTTATGTATTGTGTAAGTCGTCCTATGTCTTGTCGCAAAGTTGCTATTTTTCCTTCCAATCTTTTTTGCCATGTAGGCTTTGGCTTACTTCTGAATGCGGACCTTTCTTCACCTATCTTTCCTCCATTACAAATCACTGCCGTGTAGGCAGCAGCATATATATGCATTTGGAAAGTTAGAAAATCTTGTTCTATTGATACATAATTAGGTAAAATGTTATCGTCTATATATTTGACTATATGGGATAATTTGTAAGATGATTTTTGCTTTGGTAAGAATGGCCTGTTTGTAGGTTCAGAATTTTTGAATTTTTCTATTGCATTACAGAATATATTTTCGATATTATTAATATCTAAAGTACAGTTTGCTGTAAGGATCCGAGTTGAACTATCGGTTCTGTTAGTGATGGAGTTTCCGTTGGTTTTATACTCATTGCAGAGAGGGGTACACGTTGTTGGTTGTGTATTATGTTCGATATCACTAGTCTGGAGAAGGGGAATTTCACTGAGTACTTGAGGACTGTTATTACTCATATGTGCAGCTGCTTGCTGCGCGAGAATCTTTTCAACTTCTTGTTTTATCTGGCGATGTCTGTTTTCATCTATCATATTGTTCTTAATAATTACTCGTTTCTGATCCGAAAGTCTCTGTTCTGATATATGTGCTAAATCTGGAAAGGATTGGATGAATTTATCATGTAATTTTTTCCTATATGCTGTAAGGTTTGATTCTAATTCTGTTACTTCATAGTATATTTTAATAATGGCTTCGTTTAGTTGTGTTGACCATTTCATTCTACTTTTAGTATTGTTTATATTAGCTGAAGTAGTTTGTAAGTTTGTTAGATTATGTGTTCTTTGTGTAAGTGTAGTTGGATTTTGCAGTTGTTTCCGGTTTATCACGTTATTATTTTTTAATTCAATTTCAACCTCGTTATATATTGCAATTATTCTTTCTTGATTTACTAATTTTCTGTTCATAATGGCTCTTCGCTGGTCACCTACACGTTGCCGACTTACGTTCATTTCAGGGTATTTTTCTAAAAATTTAATATGAAGAGGTTCTAAGTATGAATTGAAATCTGTTTCTAAGTTAGTGAGTAGTAAATATGTACGCAGAATAAACTCGTTCATTTCTGTGGTCCATTTTTTTCGCGTACTAATTTTACCCTCGGTGGGCACACATTTGATAGCTAAAATCGCTTCATGTGCAACATCCTCGGGTTGAGACGAAGTAATTGTTGACTGTGATGGAGAAGATATGGGTGGATGGTATGAATTGGTACTAGATGATGCGCTTGAAAACGGATTTTGATAGGATTCGGCTGTAGTATATTCTTCGAGGGGAGCCCGCCTGTTCAGCCCCCCGTCGCCGATGGTCCACATGCTGCTACATCCAGCATCGGCCCCAGATGTGCCCCGGCGACCCCCGGGTAGCGACCGTAAATTATACTTACTTTGGCTCATTTTCATTAGTGTTGTTTTGGGATCGTTGGTTTAGAGAGGGTGATAAAATGCATCTAGATGTTATATGATGACAGAATGTATGTTCCTTCTCCCTGTAAGCCCCCCCACCGCGGCAAGGTGATCCCTCGGGGGGGTGATTATTATTATTATTATTATTGTCCCTAGCATAGCGAAAAACCTTAGGTACTGTAACTGCTTATACATTATTCCTCAGCAATAAAAAAAAAAAACATTAAACTGATCACTCACGAAAGCATCTAGCATTGCATCATTTTGCAGATCTTCAAGTCTCTGTCTTTCTGTAGATAGCATATTTTGCACTGCTTCTTGTTTCTCTCTAAAATAATTAAATTACATTATATGCATTATATCTAGAACTAGTCATCAACTTAGTATAAAGTCCAGGCTGCAATATTAAGGTTTGCTATGGTGCCTCAGGTCAAATACAGTTTTTTTACTGAAGCGGAATATAGAGCACAGCTTACTTTAAGGTGCAAATTTGCCTTAGTGGGGATATTCAGATCTAGAATCTTAACACCAAATTTCTATCATGTCCGACTCCAGGGGGAAGTGGTTATGTCGACCTCACCGTTCTAATTTTACGGCGGCCACTTTTAAGCTGCTTCCTAAGATGTGATGGCCAGTAGCAGTTGCAACCAACTAAACCTAAATTACACTAACCTAAAACTAAACAAAAAAACAAATACCGGTCGCCACCCTTAGCCTTACATCGCAGGATCGACTTTTGGAATCTACGCCTTAATTATACACGAATTCTATTTCATTAGCCAACTATATCTAGAATCAAAACATAAATATTGTATCTTACGTGAGTTCTTTTAAATGTGTATTTATAGTCGCTAATGGTGGCTCGTAAATTTCTAAAACTCCTTTGGCTAGAAATTGTACAGTCTTTATTTCTTCTAAATTAACAAAACTGGTTTCATTTGTCCTGAAAATAAACATAAAATAAGTCGATGTCGTGGAAACATTATTTGTACTCGAAATGATGTTACTGACTTACTTATCCATATTACGATTTAATATTTTTATCTACATTAAATGTAGTAATAATTTAATTATTATTTTTGCTCTATTTTACTTTTAATATAATTAAATACAAATTATAGTAAAAGATTAGAAGTATGTAAAGAAAAAAAAATTATGAAATTTCTAATCTTATCAATATATCTATCTTGTGTATGTCAAAGTCATATCAACATCAACAAGTTGTTATCAGTTTTATGTCTTAAATATTTTTATTTTCCTTTTGTATGTATTTATATTACTAAAATAAAATGGATGAATGAAATTAAAAATAAATGTTATCCTAATCGATATATTAAAATTTTGCCGTAGGTATCGAAATAAAGTCATAAAAAAAAGAAATTTACGAAGTTTGTTTTTAGTTTTTCTTAATACGTTCCATTACACAATATATATGTGACTATTTATTGTATAAAAATAATTTGAATATATACAGTTTGATTGGGTTCATGTTGATTTGGGATTTTACTCCAAATATGAAGAAAATGTAATAAATTAATTGGACCGAGTTATTTTAATAATTTAAAATACATTTGTTATAGATAAATAAAAAATAAAATGAATAAAGTTTAACAGTTTAAAGAACATCATAGTATAAAGGAGTGTAATATTATGGCCGATGCCGATAGAATCCCCTTGTTTTGACGTTTCTTCTTTCATTACTTCAATTATTTTCTGCAAAACGAGAGGAGAAGGGATATTCGTATTGTCGATTACGAATCAAGCGTATAGGACGCCGAAAATTATTTGTTGATTGTTTAATACAATTGTCAACCTGGAGGTTTTACAAGTACCGCGAGAGGACGATATGACGTCCGCTGTGAGAAGACGAGATCATGACGATTCGGGAGAATATTCAGACGGGTCTCAAGACATCGATCACAACTCTTTGAATGTGAGTAGATTGTAAACAGCATGCCGCGACTGAAGACTTTCGTTTTGGCTTTGAAGCATTACATTGTACTTTCTCCCGCGTTCGCGTGTCGGAATTTCTTCTAGTCTAACGAGGTCACGATTTAGGCAGCATTCACTAAAAAGCTGTGAATGTGTACAGACTTCTGAGTTGTGTGCGCCACGTAGAGCATTAATTTTTATAAACAAGTTTCTTTGTTGTTTGTTCATTATGCATTTATTGAAAGTTGAAGGTTGCTTGCAGGATGGGGTGCATCATGAATCTGATTATGAGTCGCAGGGAAGCGAATCTGAACGATCGGAGAGGGATCCAGACAGTCAGGTAACCACATTATTTAGTTCTAAATTATATCTTGAATAAACTGTATAGTTAGCTAAACACTCCAGGTTTGAGGACCTTAATTAATTTTATAAATGATTACTGTAATATTTATGACCATTATTTAAGCATTAATCAATTTTCATCATAATTATTTAATAGATATCTATTAATAGACAAATCATTTGCAATCCTTTATCTAAAACTAAGAAACATGTCTCTCAGACCAGAGAAATTAAAACTTTCCTCTTTGAGGTTGTCCATTCACTAAAAAATAATTAATACAGCAAGTCTCCAAACATGCAGAAAGCAAACTGATATTTGCATATGCATTTATTGAGCAGGTTTGTTTGTTCTTGTTCTGTTTCTTCTTGTCTAATGTTTCATCAAAATGTGTCAATTGAATTTTATAAATACACCCAATTCCAAAACACATGGTTGCATGTGTATGGCAGGTATGAAGTAAATAATAATATATTCTGTATGTAAAAGAATAAAAAAAAATATATATTTGACTTTTACAGTCCAATTGTTTAATAAATTCTATTATATTACCGTTCTGTTTGAAAGTGAATTCTGTCTTGTTTAGAAAGTATAATATTTACTTTTGTTGTATAACAGTATTCATATTTACTTTTAATTAGTTTCGTAATACAATAAATAGTACACATATGAATATGTTAAGCATGTTAGCTAATATCTGCTTTATTTCTTCTTTGTAAAAACTTTTTCTTTATCCGTTAAAAATGGTATTTAATTGAAACTTTGAACATGTCATAATTAGCAGTAAATTTGGAGATTGGACGAAATAGAAATCTGTTACAAACATTATTTGTTTCCCTCCATTTACACAGGTCTTTTGTTGAATGTTTGCTTCTAGACTAATTGCACTTTAATAGATTAAATAATAAGGGGTAGCCATGTGGTATTTATTACATTTGGGGAACAATGTAGAGGTCTCGAGGTTAAATTCCATTGCATGTGCTGTTTAGCCAGTTTTATCAGAGAATCTCCATATTATAATTGCCACATATTAACCAAGGGAGAAAGTATTTACATAGATCACCCATACAGGTTATACAGATAACCTATATCTTCATCTGTTTGCCTTAGAGAGAGGTCTGACTGGGTGGTGGGTGGTTTTGATGTGTGATTAATAGGGCAACATTGTTTTCTTCCTGAAGATTACCAATAGATTACTCCTAGTTAAGAGGCAGTGAACAAAATACTGTATTAAGTTCGCCGTTTGTGGTTTAGGTTCAGATCCTTATTCTCTGCAGTGAGCAAATTCAGCAACAGCTCTTGTGATTAAGATAAGAAATGGGTTTAAAAGAGTAGTAATGCAAAGGCGAGAAGTTAGTTTTTGCATTACATTACATACAATGAAATTAAAGCTTCTAATGCAACTGTGCGAAACATGTCCAAGGGTACCATCAGAGACATCTAAATTGAATTTAAATCTTGTTCTTTCCTTTTCTGCGAGTTAGAAAAGGAAGTAGCCCATTTATCACATTTGATGATGATGATCTTAGACACTAGTTTTTTTTTATATCTGCAATCAATAAACAATTGTTCTTTATGTTTTGAGGAAATTGCAATTTGTAAATTTGAATTATAAACTTCAAATTGTTCATAAAAATGCTTTTGTCCAGCAACAATTAAATAATTAATTTATTGTTAAGGTCATATTGTAATTAATATACATTGCAGCATTGAATATAATGTTGTTGTTACTGAAATCCATAATTTAACACAGCTTAATTGCAAAAGACTGACCATATAGAAGGTATGGTTCATACTTTGCTCTCTAGTCTACATTGATACAAACTTGAAATGTAGAGACTAGTTAAAAAATATGCATATGGAAAATAGGAAATATGTTCCATTCATAAATATCAATTGGAAGATTTTTTGCAGGGTATTGGATATAGTTTATTTTGCATTGGTTTATTTTCAGATGTAATATCCAGATCTCCCCCAATAGTAGCTGAATGAAGTTCTTTGCTGCTGCCTATGGGCTAGCAAGAAATTTGTTATCTTTTGTAACATTAAGAATCAGATGGGGTAGCAATATTGTTAGGGAGCTCATAGTGCTGCCAATGTGGCCTTTAAGTATAGGGAGCTATAGGACTGCAGGCCGCAGATGAGACATTCAGTGTTCCGCACGCCTCTGTTGGCACAATCCTCCCCCTGGTTGTCGGGCAGTAGAGGACATTGGGGTGTTATTACCAGTGACACATGTCTCTTGTTAACTGTGTGGGAGCAAGTGTGCATTGCACATGAGTCCCATACTACCCTATCACGAGCCCTCAGATGGTTGAGTGTGCCTCACACATTTTTACCATAAAAAATTTAACTGACATTCAATATCTCTTGCTTGCAACCTAGTCATTGTAGTAATTGTAACTCAATATCAAACAGAAACTGGTTTCCCTGATGTATAATCATGTTGTCTAAGGCATGAATGGTTTAAGGTCTTGCAGTATATCAAGCTTTCTATTAAGTATATCAAGGTTAGAGAAATTGTTATTCAGTCATGTATATTTTGACATGGTGACACATGGATTTTATTGTACAGTGATTTTTAAAGTCCTTACATACATTTCGTACATTTTACGACCTCCTGCCTGTGGGAGTTTGATTTCGGTCTGGAGTGTTTATGTATTTATTAATAAAAATATATAAGTAGTATCAGTTGTTTACCTATACACAAGTGTTATAGATGACCCTGTGTGAATTGTTCAATTGATTTATTTTATTCCAGGAAACCGAGCGTCGTGTCGATGATGATGAAGATAGAAGCAATCCGCAGTACATTCCGAAGAGAGGCACCTTTTACGAGCATGACGATCGTACTGCAGCTAGGTGAGACACATATACTATTTGTGTTTGAAATCATCTTTGTGTTTGAAAAGTGTCCGTTATAATGGGGGTTGGTACAACTTTAAGATAGCACCAAAAGTTATTATGGTGGGATGGAGATTTTTTTACTCAGCACATTTAATTTAGAAATAAAGAAAGAAACATTTAGAGTTGTCATAATATATACCACAAAAAAATTATAAACAATGGACGATAGAATCAGATAGACCTAAATTAGCTCTTTAACAGCGATTATGGTACGACAATTATTAAAATTATTAAACAACCAGTGCTGGCCTTCCAATGGTGCCACAGAGTGAGGTCACATTTATTAAGTCTACACTTATTCTACATTAAAACAAATAATAAATAAAATAAAGAACAAAATAAAGCTTAATATTAATACTAATAATAAAATAAATAAGTGATAGAAATGGACAAGAAGAAAGCAATGCCCAGAAAAAGAAGGATAAAGCAAAAATTAAGTTTGCCACTATCATTAGATGTGAAATTTTGTCATTAGCTAAATTCATATCATATATGTTTTTGTACTATACAGTAAACAGTTGACACATTTTCAACTTCCATTCATTGTGTATATATCCTCTCAACCGAGCAAGAATGTGGCAACCGTCTTAACTGTCCTCGCCTTAAACTATTTATCACTTATCAACAATTTACATATGCTAGAGAAATAGTAGTAACTCCTGGATTTTATTAGAGGAATATATCATCAAAGCTTTGTTATATACCTACATTATTTAAATTGTATATATAACATAATATGTTTGTATTTCACGCGTCTGGTGACATCGATTGCTGGCTTGACGTCGTAAAGGGTGATATGCGTGCCAATGGGCTCACTACCAGGGATGCTGAAGATCGCGCGAAGTGGAGTAGAAAAAGTCGGAAAGCGGACCCCGGGCACCGAAACGAAAGTTTGGGTTGCAACCGGGACATAATGATCGGATAATGATGATGAACTTAATATGTGGTAAGCCAAGTGGATTACACTGAGAGTTAAGGTTCCAAGTTGAAATTCCACTATGGGGTGTTTACACAGTTTCTCTTTGTGTAATATGCATATTATACCCTAACAGCCATGCATTAAGGTCACCGGTATGTGTAACCCACCTTAGACGGCAGTGGGATGTTATGGGCAGTTATCATATTTTATATAGCTCGATTTGTATACATGTAAATAGAGAGGCAAACAGGTTACAGCCTGGTACCCCAGGGATAGCAGTCGCAAAAGAGGATGCCAGATAAGGAGATGGGAGGATGGGATCCATTTAACTCTGGGATCATGTGTACACGAGTTGCCTTAGATGCTCAATGGAGACAGTTGGAGGAGGCCTTTGCCAGGCCTTTGCCAAGAGGCACATACAAATCAGAGATATTATGCAAAATTTTAACATAACTTTATATGTGTAGCAACTCTGATTCCTGTAATAAAGGCTTTTTTATTTATTATGTTATTAAATACGGAGGCAATGTGTGTTGGTGTGGTTTGAAGCAATCGCGAGGTTTGCGTGTTCGTTAATGACCGGTATGCGCGCTCATCCGTCCAGCCTTGGTTCTACAAAAGAGAAAGCCAACTCAATACAGCACGATTGGGATTTCAGGGTTATTTACACTGAAATATTACGGGTTATTTACACTGAAATATTACACGTAGCATATATATGCTTTTTTTTATTGCTGTAGGACAGCAGACAGATGACGGCATGCTTAGAATTTAGCAGTTACCATCACCTATGGGTGTTTGCAATACCTGTGGCATCGCGAACACGCTGCTGTCGCATAAGGGTACAGGAACTTGGATCACTAATGCTGGAACACAACATAAGGTTATTATGGCGGCATACTTATTTGGATCAGGGTTATTTACCATCTAGACGAGTTTGGCCCCCTACCATCTAGCTAGAGTTGTACAATATGTCACCCCCGGTCGTAGTAGTCAGTATTCTCACTCGGACCCTGCATGATGACCTCTTCCTTTTGACACTTTTATATTTATGGGCCTGGCATAATCCACTCCAGTATTAACAAAAGGCTTGTTACGACTGACACGACAGACTGGTATTTGAGCCATCAATTGATAACTAACTGTAGCCGAATTTCTAATATGTACATGCATTGTAATTATGAATGTGATTATTAATGAAGAAAATTCATTTTTTCATACTTCCAATGGGTAAATATAATTTTACGAAACTCACTAGCGCATGTCACAGTTCAAACTGTTACTTATTAAAGTTAGATAAGATCTATTTTCTTACAAAATGCTAAGTTACGGTTTCGTGGCATCATCCTTTTTAATTACCATGGCTGATACTTATATCAAGTGATAGTAAATGTTTACTATTTGCGCAATGCGTGTACGTGGCTTCGTTTCACTTTTCATCTGTTTTTCTCCGTGCAGGCGAGGATCGGTCTGTTTAAAAAGTAACAACGCTAGGTGGGTAGGTCACCAAGCCTATCTGAATAGCAGTTACCTCTGGTTTCTAAATATTTATATCAATCAATCAAAGCCTTACGTCGCCTACTGCTGGACATAGGCCTCCCACAGATCACGCCATAACACCCGATCCTCCGCTTTTCTAAGCTACTTTTTTAATGTCATCGGTCCACCGGGCTGGAGGGTGTCCTACGCGGTCTCCACTCTAGTACTAGCTTACTCCAACGACTGTCAGTCGTGCGAAATACATGTCCGGCCCCTCGCCGCTTCAACAAGCATATTTTGCGAGCTATGTGTCCGTCACTTTAGTTTCTTCTCGTATCTCCTCATTTCGGATTTTATTCTTAAGGGATACATACAAGGTACAATTTGTGGATTAAGCCACCGGTTAGTGTCCATTGTGCGGTAATAACTTCGTGTTGTGTTCATCTGTGCATAAGTTATCCTAGTTCTCCAGTACCCAAATGCGGACAGCAGCGTGTTCGCTGTGCCATCAGCTTCGCAAACGTCCATAGGCGATGGTAACTGCTTTCTATTAAGCAGGCCGTCAACCTGTCTGCGAATTCTCAGCAATGAAAAGACCAGTCTAGGTGTCACTTGCGGTGCTCCTGGTGTCTTATCAGACACTTCGTGCCGTCATGTATAAGTTTTTCTTGTAGTGGCGAAGAATCAAACAACACGACGTCGGAAGTGGCTTCGGATAAGAAGGAAGGCGTGGAGACGCCCACGGAGAGGCGCCGTCCGCCGCGTAAGTCGGACATCATCAACAAGTGGTCCCACGACAAATACAACGAAAATGAACAGGTGTTTATAATTTTTATTTATTACTTACTATATCGGCACGCTATGATGACCGTTTTAACGTTTGTCCACTCATGAAGTTTCGTATTAATTAGTAATTACATTTGACTGAGCAAATTGCTGTTCTTTATTGTCAATAGCAACGTGCAGTTATTGATAATAAAGAACAGCAATTTGCTTCTTCAATGGTAATTACTAATTAATACAAAACTTCATGGAGTGGACAAACGTCAAAACGGCCATCATAGCGTGCCGGTATCATAAGTAAAATAGCCTTTTTCATCCGCTTTTCTGGGCGAATAAGAGACAAAAGAGAATCAAATAAATAATGAGAAAGGGTCGATGGAATCCACAAATAAGAAGCTTAGAAGCATCTACGAAAAATTCCGCTTCGAATAGTCTCATTCCGATATGTTTAGTACTTTTATAAATAAATAAATATATTGAGACATTTCACTCAACACCAACTAGTCCCAAACTAAGTTGCATAACACTTATATTATGGGTACTAGACAACTGATATACTACATATAGTTTATTTTTGTTATAAATAAATACATATTATACATAAACACCCAGACGCTGGACGGGAATCGAACCCGTGGTCTCCGCAGGCGTACCGACGTGCGTTAGCCATTACGCCAGGGAGTCGTCAAAGGTTGTGATGGTGCGTCAAAAGAACCCCATTTTCCTTATATGTATACATATATAGATTTATACATTGCAAGAATTCATTTTTTTCTTGTTTGGATGTAAATACAGTTTTTGGGAGCCCTGGACGCTGTGTTGGTGACAGGGCAAAATTAATTGAGCACCTTTTACATGAATACTAAGGATTAAATAGGTTAAATATGGTTCCAATGGGGTGGAGCGCCTGACTTAATCACGAAAAGATAAAACCCAAACACATTAATTAATTAACCTTGGTTGCAACCGCAATTATTAATTTAGCGAATTAAAAAAAAAAAATATTTGGTTGCTAAAACACTTCTAATTATTACCATGCTTCTATTATTGACGATCTCCATGGTGTAGCGGCTAGCGCACTTCGGCATGCTTGCGTAGGTTCAATTCCCGTATAATGTATAATATATTTATAAAATAAAAGTACATTATATGTAATATATCAGTTGTCTAGTATCCATAACACAAGTGATATATTTACTTTGAGGCTAAGTGGCGCTGTGTGAATTGTGGCAGTATATTTTTTTTTTATTAAATTTCTTTATGAGTATTATTTATACATATTGTTGAATTTTAAAATAGACGCCAAAATCCCGTGAGGAGTTGGTAGCAATATACGGGTATGACATCAGAAATGAAGACGCCCCCCCGCACGCGAGACGCAACCGAAGATATGGGTAAATATAATACATATATTTTTTACTTATCCGTGCAGGGGCGAAGAAAGAATGCTGACCTCTGCGGCCGGGGTAGGCCTGTCGTAAAAGGAGACAAAATAACTCACCTGTTTAAACAAGTTTCTGTACCCTTATGGGACAACAGCGTGTTCGCAATGTCATTTGCGTTGCTAGCACCCATAGGGGGACAGTAACTGTCGATTTCTAAGTGAGCCGTCAGCCTGTCTGCTGTCCACAATACAATATATGTAGCTTTATGTATTGACTATTCGCTTTTGACAAGATTGATGTTTGTGGCCGTTCTCGTTAAGGGGACATCCGAGCCCTTAACTTCCCTCTTTAGGGGAAATGAACAGTACACCCACCATGCTTGTGAAGTTGAAATTAGATATTTTATATTATCCCGAGGAAAATAGTAAGTATCTAGTTCTATTTTTCACTATTAAATGGGTAATCGCTTTTAAAAAGGAAAGTTTTTAAATTTTTCAAGATTCAATAAAAAAAATCTGATGTATTAAGGGTGCCGCGGATAAAATCCGACTATTTAGGGAGCCCAAAACCGAAAAAGATTGGGAACCTCTGTATTAGACAATAAAAACTAAGCGGTGCATGTCATCGTAGGATTTGAACCTGGGACATCTAGATTGATCTCCGAGTGTCACTGACTGGCACATCACGTTGAATTTTGTTACTAACATAAGCTATTAATAAAACTGACAATTGTCACAGCGCCATCTAGTCCCAATTTTAAGCAGTTTAGCGCTTGTGTTATGGATACTGGACAACTAATATATTACTCACATACTACGTTAGTTTTTCTTTTGTAAATAAATAAATACTCAGACATTGATCAGAAATTGCATTTGTTATTGGTGATCATTTTTTTTTGTATTAATTGGATAATTCACGACGGTTGGTTTTGTTTCTAACAATGCTCAATGGATCAAATAGGTTTCGAAATTGGCGGTTAGTAATATTTTATATTAAATATGCATGGATTCGTTTTTTTTTTAAACAAAAGTTAATGGAATGCTTTTTTTCTTAGCACATAATTTTGATTTATGTATGTTTTCAAATATTCTATTGTGTTTGTGGTCTTTTTATCGGCTTCCAGGTTATTATTTGTAACTGTATGTGAAGCATATTTTATTTGTTGTCTAAGTTATTAAGGATTTCAAATATTTTTATAGTTATATATTTTTTAATCCATGCAGGGGCGGTGAAAGAATACTAACCCTTGTGGCCGGGGTCGGGCTGTCGTAAAAGGCGACAAAACAATCCACCCTAGCTACGTGGTAGGGCCCCAAGCCTATCTGGACGGCGACCACCTTTGGTTTCAAGTATGCCGCTATTATAACTGTGTTGTGTTCCGGTATTAGTGACCCAAGTTCCTGTACCCTTATGGGACAACAGTGTGTTCGCTGTGCCCCTAGCGTCGCAAACGTCCATAGGCGACGGAAACAGCTTACTGTTAAGTGGGCCGTCGCCTGTGTGCTGTTTCTTAGCATTAAAAAAATTGGAATAGTATTTTTGTGAATGGGGACTAACGAAAATGGATAAAATTAGAAATGTTATCATGGGAAGTTTAAAGTTATCGTTGAATTAAAAAGTAAGCTACTGGCGTTGTATGTCCATACGATGCGGAGACATGACAAGAAAAATGATAAAAATGTGAGTGAATTGAGGAGGAACAGAGGAGAATGGAAGGAGAGAATATGTTGTGTCGACCTCATATAATGTGCGATAAGAGCAGGAAGATCGAGAAATTTATTTTTGGGAATTTGAATTGTCTATGAAAGTCAATGCTACGTTGAATCTATTGTTTTGATATACCAATACATTGAACTGTTGACCTCATTAGTACCTCATAATCAAAAGACCATTTGCTTTCTTTTAATTGTTAATCCATTTGATATATAATATATTTTTTTTTATTATAAATTGGGGTTGATTTTCCCTGCTTGTCCTATCCATCTATCATGGATGAGACTGGTATGGTATTATTTATAAAGAAAAAAAAACATGTAAACGTGCCTATCACGTTGATTTATGAATATAAATATAAAATTTATGGAATGCTTAATTATATAAATTTACCAACTAGTCATATATATATGATAGGTGCAATCTGTGCTACAAGCATGTTTTTATTTAACACTCTTATTGCTTAATTTGTTGTGTAATTGTGCGATTATTACTTTTATTTATAACATAAATACGATTAACAATTTATTCATGAATACAAGTTTGATTGATTTTAAATGTATTTTGATTTATTCATTTGCCCGTGACAGCCGTGGGCCGAACAAGTACACGCGCACTTGGGAGGACGAGGAGGCGTACCGCCGCCAATCGGCTGCGCAGGCGCAGCAAAGGAAACCGCCAAATCCGGAAGACTTCCCGGAACTGGAGGCGGCTGCCAAGAAACATGGGTATGTTTTTTTCTTATTTATTTACTTTATTTGGGAAACAAACAATATAATTCATAAAATAATTAAAATATACAGAATACAATAAGTTCCCACAAATGAATAGTAATTTTTAAACAAAGAAATTTAATCTAGTTCCAAGTTGATTAAGAAATATTTTCAAATACATAAAAGATTTAAGTGTTTGAATTGGCAATTTATAATTGATTAAAATAACGTTATAAAAAGAAAATAAATAACAATTTCTTATCAAGTTCTTAATTTAGTCAAATATTATTAATTAATAAAAAATTGCCTTATCGACATTAAATATTTTTATCGCCATCTTTCTCCGTGCAGGGGTGGAGTAAGAATACTCCAAATCAATCAAAGTCAATCCATTGTATAAAAAATATAAATATATGATCATTCCGAATTGTGGCCTTATGTAGTGATGACTAATAGCTTCGATCCCAACTTAAGAAAAAAATATTTGTGCTGCAAATAATTCTATGGCTCTATCTACGTCCGTTATTTTTAGGTTTGTAAAAACAATTGACATTTTAAAATAGTGCAGAACTGTCTAAAGAAAACAACTGATCACTCATTTTTTTATTATTGTTGTGGAACGTGACACGCTGACTGCTCACTTAAAAGTAAGCAGTTACATTCATATAGATGTTTGCGACGCCAGGGGCACAGCTAACAAGCCGTCGTCCGCGCAGGATAACTGGAACCTGGTTCTTATATGCCGGAACACAATACAGAACCCTGTATTGTATTCCGGCATAATAATTATGGCGGCATATTTAGAAGCTGGGGTTAATTGCTTTTCCAGTCGGGCTTGGAGCCCTACCACCTAGTCGACCTCATCATAGTTGTTTAGTCGTCTTTTACGACAGGCAGCTTCCGGCCGCAAAGTTATTATTTTTTACTCCCCTCCTGCACGGAGAATGACCTCATGTAATATTCACTGACTTATCAACCAAGCCCCCTTCTATCTGCTAATTGTATATGCGCTCCGGTTTTGACAGATAAAACTGGTTCATTACATTTTTAAACCGGTTATAACCGATTCTTTTGCACATAGACGCCACTTGCATTTAATCCTATTTAACATGTAGATATGTTTAGTATGAGGGTAAGAACGTAAAAATATTGTTAGAGTTTTGAATATGATGACGGTTTTGTAGGGTAAAGTTTCTAATTATTGACAGCTTTTTATTTTCGATTTTAAATTAAAAATGCTAATAGTATTTTCATTTTTTCTTTTGGTTGTATGGGTAACCATGTTGATTTGTTTGAAAATATTTTATATTTTTTAAAATCTTCCTGTACTAGGTGAAAACCTGTTGTAGGTTGTTTTTCACGAACATAGAGTTGACGGATATGTATAATCTATATATTCATACGTAAAGCGAAAATTTGTACCCTTTTTTTTACGAAAATTGCGCGAATGGAGGTGTATAAATAGAGTAAATTTGGCACAGTTTAAAATTTATATGGAAGAAAAGTGCAGAAAGCTATTTTTACCTATCTTCTTTTTATCTACTTCCTCCTGCCCTTATCCCACATTATATGGGGTCAGCACAACTGTTGTAATTAACTGTGCCACAGTTAATTACATGTTGTAATTAATTGTGACTTAGTTTTTACAACCGGCCGTCTCCCTGACGTTAACCCCTTTTTGGGGAAAAATCTGTCATCCTTTTTATTTTAATTATTTTTCTCGTTTCACATTTATATTCGTCACCGAAGGGTGACGAATATGGGTACGTATAAGGATGACGTACTTGAGAAGTCAAGTACCAAACAACTCGTCGGTGGGCGTAAATACCTCCGGCCGAGTGCGGCTCTTTGGGGTAGGCTCGCCGCTCACTGATGCCAGAAGGAGGACGCATACGTCCTGTTTCATTATGTTCTACTCATTCTCAGATTGACGGGAAAATCGGGGTGTTTAAATCTAATACACCGCGTGTAATGTCACCGTCATTAAGGTTACCACGTGTAAGACGGTAGCACCGATCATAGAAATGGCTTTTACACCAGGATAGGCTACAGTGCCTGTTTGGGCCACGGTTTCGAAATGATCGCGAATTTCCTGTTCACACACCGTTGGTGGACTTCATTTTTTCCACGTAATTTCTAATCTAGGTACCTGGTAGCTCAGTGGTATTACACTCGGACACCAATCTAGAGGTTTTGGGTTCTAATCCCACGGTGAAATGCAACCCTTGGACAGTTTTCTGGCCTAATGTGCATATAATAGCATAATTGCCATGTAACGAAAAAACCTGTATACCGAAAATACCGGTATGTGTAACTTGCTTATACGTACGGGAGCACTGTCCGCTCCCTCTAGAGAGAGGTCCGTGCCCAACAGTGGGACGCTAAAGGCTGTTATTATAACCTAAACTATCTTGTATCATATAAACATGTATACGTATTATATCACAAGTCATTGCCGCCCGCTTCACTGGGCGAATAACTGGAAAAAGTAAATCTAAAAAACATAGTTTAAAAATCTAAGAAACACGCTTTAATGACAATCACGTTTTTTACTGGGTGTACTGGGCCCTAGAGGGGAGGACCGAGTCTAGCTGTAGGACTCTATGGGCTGTAATAATTATAATAAATTTCTAATCAACAACAACAACATCTTTTACCCTAATCTGACTAACGACATTCGCAGCACAATTTTATCGTACGTAATAGGCAAGGTTGCCAAAATGCTTCCTGTTTTTTTTTTTTATTATACCGTAACGATTAGTTTCGATGAAATCTTACTTTACTTAATAATCTTGTAGAATATAATGAATTTATGACATTGGAAACGAGATTATCATATTAATTTGACACATATACATCTTTCATTCACATCTTAGTTCTTTACGCAAATTGTTTTTAAATTTACAAAAAAAAAATTTAAACACGATTTGACATTGGCATGAAGTTGTCTATGTGTAAAAAATAATTTTTATATACTTTTGAACATTAGTTATTGTGGTTGTTTTAGCAAAAAACTTATTTCTAAATAAATGAGTTGATTCAAATATAAGCTTTGTACATGCTTTGTGCCAGATTTATTTTATATTTGCCTTTTTTTAAATTAGCTACCGACTTTAATGTTATTTCAAACATCTAATTAAAATAGGGTAAACTTATTTGTGGTAATCAATATCATGTGTACATTATAAGACATTTCCAACTATCTCTGAGAAGTTATAGTTTGTTTCACGCGTGATTAATCAGTCACCGTACAGTGAAGGTATATACTAAAAAGAAAGCATAAGATAAAATTCGCTGAAATGCGGAAGAAAAGCACAACGGTTCGAATGAAGATCCCGAGTGTCTATCCTCGGGAGTATTTCACGTTGATAATCTCCGTCGATTGCAGCAAGAAGACCCGTACTCCGAGACCTCGATCGAAATCTCAGCCGGCGTCGAACGAATCGAGTGAGAAGAGTGTGAATTTGCGTAGAAACGCCTCGATAAAAATTCCAAAAACGAAACCTATCGCGAAGCCGGCTCTGAATAAAACTGCTCCAGTGAAGAATGTGCCGAAGCCAGCGAAAGAGAATAATATAAAACTACCCGCTTTGGAGAATCTCACTATCACTGCCAGTATTAATAATAGGTGAGGTTAATTTTTATTATTACATTTTTTTTTTAAATACCTTCGCCTGTGTATATTTATATATCCACGTTGGATTGTAAGCTCTCGCTTCGGAATTTCCTAACTTTCGTGGCGCAACGGTTCTCGCACGTAGGAACGCAAGTTGGATTTGCAATTCGAGTCTAGATGTTTGTGTTTTTATATTTGTAAGTAGTATATCAGTTCTCTAGTGCAATTGCTTTAGCGTTACTTTAGGACTAGTCCGATATAACAGATACACCTGTTTGCATATTTTCTAAAAGGCCAGGTCAAGAGTACCCTAAACCGAAGGGCATGTATGAAGGGAATAATGAAAGTGGACGAAGTGAAACAAGTATGTAAAGATCGTAGCAAGTGGAAAGAAGTGGTCTCTGCCTACCCGTACGGGAAACAGGAGTGATTATATGTATATGTATGTATGTATATTTTCTGGTCTAATTCTTGATTTTCCTTTTGGTCTCCACTACCCACTACCGTATGGGAGTAGCGCAAGTGAATCGTCGGCGCACTTAGTTCAGTGCTCGTCAATTTGTACGAAGCTGCGCGTGCGCATCCAGCTGACTTTATAGACAACGAGACCTGATCAACTAGAATCTAATGAGACCGATAATTAGCAGTTTCACCTCCATGAGTGTCATATCGAAGTGAGATATTTTAGTGTGCCATGTTGAGTCTATCAAGTGTAAATTTTCCAGTCAAGGCCAGCCCCTGCGGCGGGTGAGCGCCACTGTGGCCCAGCAGAGACCGGTGCCGACGGAGCAGGCCAACAAGAAACCCATACCCACGCAGGTGAGTAAAAAACATACATGTGTATCATCCATTAGGTGCGCCATTGTCGAGCGTGGGAGATGATATACTTTATCTTCTCTTTTTTAAGACTGCGATGAACTAGAAAAAGAAATTGGATTCTTTTTTACAATTTGTTTACATTTTTGAGCCCAGATCAGTAGCAATTGCCCACGACTAAGGTAACATATCCATACTACGTGACCCGTTCTGCTGGGGGAGGTCTTCAAAATACCATGCTTGGTAACAGGGAGGACGGGGTGGGCCTTAGATCTCCATCACATATTCAATATCCTCTGAAGGAAATCTCCCACTTTTTCGAGCTATACTCAAATATGGTGTGTTTAGTTTTTACTTGTAACTATTGGTATGATGCACTTGAGTCACGTGGCAAGCGCTATATTAATAGACAAACCTGAATCTTAATTTTATTGCTATAAGACAGCAGACAGGCTGACAGCCCGCTTAGAATTGAGCAGTTACAGTCGCCTATGGGTGTTTGCAACGCCAATGGCATCGCGAACACGCTGCTGTCCCATAAGGATACACGAACTTGGGTCACTAATGCCGGAACACATGTTATTATGGCGGCATACTTAAGACCAAGGGTGGCCACCATCCAGACGGGCTTGAGGCCCTACCACGTAGCTAGGGTGGGTGGTTTTGTCGCCTTTTACGACAGGCCGACCCCAGCTGCAGAGGTCTTTCTTTCTCCGATCCTGCACGGATAAAAATTAGTAACTACTTATTACTAAATATTATTTAATTTTGCTTATATTTTTGTTATGATTTCAACAATAGATGCAGCAACAGTCGTCTCCGTCGCAGAATAGACCCCAGCAGCAGCAGCAGCAACCCCAGCAACCGTCGCAGCAACAAAAACCGCAAAATCAACAACCGCAACAACAAACAGCCGGTAAGGAATTGCTGTGGAATTGTAAATAGGAATACAGCCTACTTAATATTAAACGGATATCGTTGCCTGCGCATGTTTGCGCCGGCAGGAGCATCGGCAAACGTTTTTCCAATTTATTTTAATTATAATTGGCAATCTGAACATATAATGTACTTTCAAATGAAGCAAATATTATGGGCAATATAAATCAATGGTAATGGAGAGTAGATAATGGTCTCTTCGAAAAAAGAGTCATTGTTATAAAAAGAAATATCTACTCGAGTGAAGAACAATAAAATTTACTAAAGTATATATGTATATATATTAGGTGCGGAATCTCGCGGCGGAAGCAAACGGTACAGCAGTCTACGTCAACGGCCGTTGGCGGAATCGTACACCCCGCAGCAGCAAAACCAGCAACAACCGCAAACTCAGCAGCAACAATCCCAACCACAGTCCCAGCAACAACAACCAGCACATAGATATCATTCCGGTAAACATATATATGTTTAATATATTACATAAATACACACAGACTCGGGCAAAACATAATGTACGTTGAGAATTTGTAAGATCATTTACTATCATAACCTCGTTTTAAGCTAATAAAGATATTATAATAATTAAAAAAATCTTCTGTTATGTAAATTCTAAATTTATAATATGACATAACACAAAAAAAAAGTATGAGTTAATAGAAAAAATTCTAACATCATGATAGACAGTTTCAATTAAGAGTTTAAACACAATTTTTTTTTTATAAATACTGATAACCGGAATTTCTAGACAATCCTTAATTATATATAATACTGATCCGTGTGGCTGACACAAAATTTGTCTGAGCAATAACTAAAGGCGGTTCTGAGTGGGGGGAGCCTATGCATGGGCTACGCTTATGAACCGAGTGTTAGGCACGAAATTTGTTAATCCATTCGCCTTTTACGTCAACCTAGGAATAGGGGTAATCTACCTAGGTATAGGTCTATTTTTCTCGTATATCAAGTTTATTTAGATTAAATAATATAATTTTATTACGTACACAATTTCACAGGTCCTAATGAATACGCTACTACTAACCAGCATCAGCCATCACCGCCAACACATCCTCACCCACAGCACATGATGCACCAGGTAAAGACTCCAACGATTCAATATATTCATTAAAAATAGTTAACTATGTTTACAATAGGACATATCTATAATATTTACAAGTATAACAAGTAATTTTGTAAGGAAATTGGTAGTTTAAATATAGCTGGATTGGAAAAGACTGTTCACTTCCTGTAAGCTGTAATCGTCGCTAAATGCCTGCTGACTTTATAAGAGAGGAGATATATGTAAAGCTTTTTAAGGTACAAAATCAAAGGTTTGATTAATGAATTATGTACTATAAATGTGAGTACATTTTGTATCAATTTGTATTGTGTTTGTGTTGTAGCAAGTACTCCGCCCCCAAGGCGTGGGCCATACTCCATCCCCTCCACAACAACCAGCGCACAATACGCAGCAGGTATTTATATAATTTAAAAAAAAAGTTCATTAATATTTTAAATTATTAATTAATACCATTATTTTCCAAGGTTCATATGCTCCGAAGTAGATATATCCATTCCCGATTGGCTGAAAATAAAAACAAACAAACTATTACATCCTTTTACCTCTCCCGCTCCCAAAACATCCTTTCAAAAAAAAATTGATATTTTTAAAATGATACAATTTTCTTAAGGCAATGCATCGTATTCAAACTAATATTTTCAATATAAGACATAAGTAATTAATTCAATGAGATTAAAATAAGACTGAGTTCATCCTAAAGCTTACTTTTTATTTAGGTCACAGGAAATAAGTGAATGGCACTATATACTTCTGCTCTCAAAGTTTTCTAACCTAGTAATATATACCGGTATTTATATATATACTTTTCTTTTGTATTCTTATGTACTGTGTATTACAGTATTTATAAACAACCAGACACGAGACGGCAATCGAACATCGTGACCCCCAGCGTTTCGACGTACGAAACTTATGGAGGTCATCGATAAAAATCGCTTCTACTAAACTCAGACATATCTATTCCATATGTTTTCGAATGACAGAAATTTCATATAAAAATGCAGCCAGTAGTGTCGTCGTTCTGTGATTTCAATTTACGAAATATTTGTATGTATTACATATACTTTCTTGATTCATAACTCTTATTTTGTCTTAATTATAAAATTTCTTGTGTAAATAAATAATGTGTTGAATATTTTAAGCGTAATCTTTAAAAGTATATTTGTTAATTAAATTAATAGTGTAATTAAAAATTAGTCCATAATATGTAATAAATATATCGATCGATGCGTCGTCTTATTAAAATTCGTATAAAATATTTAAAGTTAAAAATATGTCATCAATACACGAACTGATTTAATTGTATAGTGGGCGTTTAATTTATAAGGAAATTGATATGAATAGATGTATTTATAAAGTGGATATTGATGTTTGTGCGTCAGGTGCGCTTGGGTCTGCTGGAGCAGCCGCCGCTGGTCTCGCACGCGCACCACAACTTGCACAACATGCCCAATATGCCGAACATGCCCGCGCACAATATCGGTAATTGTAACACGACACGCATACACGCGAACATCTGTTCGTCGAAGCATACAAAAACAACAGACATGTATCATATCACCACCACAGATTGTTTAACACCCAATAAAGCCACCAAGGCATCACCAACATATACAAACTTTGTACCAACACACACATTGCATTTATAATAGTGAAATATTTGTAAATGTTGACCATCTACAAGGGAACGTACACACTATGTGACTCTTTAAAGATTGGGAGGGAAGTCTTCAATATACAACACTTGGTCACAGGAAGGAGGGGGTGGGGCTTCGGTTTTGGTCATGTAGTCAATATCCTCTAAAGGATATTTCGCGTTTTTTCGACCTACATATATTCAAATATGACGCGTAGCGTTCAGCTCTGTATTAACAAAGACAAATATGAGCCAAATTATTTTTTAAACTGTGTGTACAATGTAAGTGCATATTTATGAATAACGACGTGATAACTAGAGGGAGAAGTGGGCTAAAAAACTGTCAAATAGATCAGGTATATTTCCATACACCTAAAACCCTAATTACGAGGTTCGACCAAACCTTTGGTGGAATTGAGGTAGACGTAGTTTTGTTATACATACCGTAAGAAAACGGGCAAATCGAGATCAGCTGCCCATGTAATTTGTGAATAAGCTTTAGATAAGTGTAGCGGGAGTACTGTCCGTTTTTTGGAAGTGCTTTCTTCATTTTGAGTTTTTATTATTTTACACAAAGAATTTAACTGAATTTAATTTAAAATTTAAGGTTAACACGACTCAAAGTTTCCGAGCGCGTTATGAATTAATTTTTATACATTTATACACTCAAAACACATTCACAAAAAATATACTACTCAGATTATAATAGCAATAATTAACCAAGAAACGTATATGAACACTTGATTACATTTCTCCAATATAGGCAAAGATATAAAATGTTAAACAAATTCAATACTACCAACACGAAACTTGTTCCACCAACACACACAAATTGTATCACCAACATGTACAAACAAAAGCACAAATTAATATATTACTTTAAATAAACAATTTTGCTTTATGGGAGCGGTGAAGGTTTTATAATATAAATATTTTTTACGGTAAGGTTTATAATATTTTTAACGGTTTTGGTGGCATTAATTTGCTAAATGCTTTGAAAACTATTACTGTAACGTCATTTTCAATGATTATGTGTTTTTTTTTCAAAAGTGTCAATATTTAACGAGCAATGTGAGTAAGTAATCAGGGCAACATTTTTGCTATTGCATCTTGGTAATACTTTTTTTGGAAAGAAATATGTGATCAGCGCTATCTGGTTTGGTAATTAAAGTTGTTATTTAGCTATCCGGCATCCGACAAGCACTATTTGTGACCAAAAATCAGCATATGTTGAGATAGGTTTTTATTTGTATTTATGTTTGTATTGTAAATAAATCATTCTTTCTTTCTGATATATGAATGAGAAAATAAATTCAATTTCACTGCTAAGCAGTTCGCACTCAATGTGAAAATAAGGCGTGGTCACCGAGTGGACCTCCCGCTGTGACATGGACCGTGGACATGCATATGAAAGTCTACAATTCTTATGTAGACATCAATTTGAGCTGGTATTGCTACGTTTTCGACTTAACGAAATCGCTTCTTATAAAAGAAATATGTATAAACTTGATAATGGGTGTGGCGTATTTAATGCCCGCCTACTTATTCGTGTCACTCAGTGTGGAAACAGTATGAGTCCAAAAGTTGCGAGAGGATTAAGGTATGGCCGGTTTGATAGTAATGAAATTGATGTTAAGGAGTGTCTAGATTTGTGTTGTTGTGGATTGAGATGGCCATTCGATCAGAGGCTGTCATAGTGTCATCGTCATCTTAGCAGAAAACCCCCTTTTTTTTTATACCGAGGAAAACTGTTACAGTTTCCACCGGCCTCCGGGGGAAGGCCGGTGGGGTATGTGGGATTACCTCCCGAGGGGGCTGCCTACTCCCCTCGGGCCGACCGGGCGCCATAGCCGCCGGTCCTACCCACTAAAAACCCCGGTCGTCAGTCTTGGCCTTAGAGGGGGCTTCGCAGGATCGCCTTTTGGCATTACTCTGCTAGGCCCCCAGCAGCAGAAAACCCCTGTTGCAATCCAAACTTTCGCTTCGGTTTCTGGGGTTGACATTTACTCGCGAAGTGGTGTTTGTTGGGTGCTTGGGATAGAGAATGAACAAATGACGACCTTGCATGTTTTATGATTTTTTTAATAGTAATTCTAATTTATTAACATTAATCTTTGTTCGATATTTAATCCTGATTAAAGGATTTATAAGTAATTTTTTTATAGGTCAACTGCAACCCTCGCAAGGCTATGCGCCCCCAGCTATGATGCCAACTCAGTATATGCAGGTAATAATAATAATAATTTATTTACAGCTCTTAAGTAAATTACACGTGGTAATAACATTGAGAGTGCAATAGGCGGTCTTATCGCTGGAAGCTATTTTTACCAGACAACCTTTTATCGGTGCAGGGGCGGAGAAAGAATACCTCTGCGGCCTGGGTCGGTCTGTCGTAAAAGGGGATAAAACAACCCGCCCTAGCTACGTGGTATGGCCTCAAGCCTGTCTGGATGGCGACCACCTTTGATCTTAATTATGCCGCCATAATAACCATGTGTTGTTTTCCGGCATTAGTGACCCAAGTTCCTGTGCCCTTATGGGACAGCAGCGTGTTCGCGATGCCGCTGGCGTTGCAAACACCCATATGCGACGGTAACTGCTAAATTCTAAGCGGGCCGTCAGTCTGTCTGCTGTCCTACAGCATTAACAAAAACCTTTGGTTTGATGAATAATCGGCGTGGTGTCTAAAATTAGTAACAACTCATTTTAGCGAATAGGTTAGTGTTTTATAACAACGATGCAAAGGGTGTCATAGAGCGATGTTTTTTTATTGCTGAGAAATAGCAGACAGGCTGACAGCTCACTTAATAGTAAGCAGCTGTCACTAAATCTTACTCCGGCCTTTTCGCGAAAAAAAGCGATGACCACGAAGTAGATCCTACGACCCCCCACAAAGGCTCTAGGTGACGGTCGGAGTTTTTAAAGGGTATGCGGCCGCAATCACCCTGACTAACTTTCGCTAGCCAGATATGTGGTCACAGGAACAGGGCGGAGAATCAATCCCATACACACGCTTGGCCTCCACCGGAGTTCGGACATCTCGGCCAAAAATCTTATACAAAGATGTAATTTTTTTTTATATAGAGCGGCAGTGGCGCGGTGATATGCTCTCCAGCGATGTACGGACAACCACCAGCGCCACCATACCAACACCAGATCTACCAACACCACAATTATGTAAGTTGTTAAAAAACATTACAGCGTATGCATGTCGATCACACATCATATAATTATCATCACACGCCCACTTAGCAATGTTTTTGTGAATGAAAGAAGAAGTATGAAACATAGTACAAAGATTATTACCTCAAGCTCTAATACTGCTGTTTTAATAATTGAATACAAGATTTTATTTGTTAAAATGTAGGTAGTTATTAAGTTATACACAAATAATTAATTTCTAAAGTATTTCAGTTCAGAAGACTAATGTTTCGTAACGCCTTATGAAAGAAGTAAATAAACTAAAGGAAATGTAAAAACGGAAATAAACCATCTAAAATAACAATTAACGAAAGGTTATCTCAGGGATAATAATATTATTTATAATAATAATAATATTTATTTATCCAATTTTATTTAACAATAAATAACATTACACAATACAAAATACAAACAATATAAAAATTATAATATATATACAACCAAAAAAAGGGGATAGACATATCATAATTATGGCTGAGATAGGGGCGTGCACGGGTTTCTTGTGCGCCCAGCTCACCTCTGCGTGACATAGAAGAAGGCAGGCGCCCGTCGGGGCCGCGGCCTGACTAGATAGCCACGTATCGCGGCTGCGGCACTCGAGATGTGCGAAGGAACACCCGGTTGGTAAGGGCACGTGTCCAAGCGGCGGGGTGTGCTTAGTGCATTTCCTTTTCCAAGAAAAGGATTAATTTGCGCCTATATTGTGCAGCATGCCATCACACCGGATTAACCGAATCAAAGGCTACTCAAAATAACTTAGCTTCATCGTTGTATATTATACGTACGAATGAATACCTCAAATGTGTTCCTTTTGTGTGGGTAGGCAACGCAAGCGGGCGGAGTGACGTACTACAACTGCGCGGAACAGACGGAACAACCGCCGAGGACGCAACGGAGGCCCACAGCCGCCATCCCCATCGTACGCCCCCAGGTGCCTGACAGGTACGTTTATGTTAAAATTTAATAATACTGTTCGATACTTGCATAAAGGGTAGTTGATATCTCGTCTCCTGATTTTTGTTATCTGCCCTCACTCGGTGAGTTGAATGGTAAAAGCGAGCGTGGGACGAGAGTAGTATCGCGTGAGGCTTTAAAGGCGTGGGACGGTCGAAGTTCGACCTCAGCCGTAAGCCCGGAATACCGTCGTTGGAATCGATAAAGTTAGCTACCCTATATACAGGGTCATCCAACAAGGCTTTTCGAACTTTGACAGTAGATAACGGCCATCTTGTTGAAGGTACATCTGTCAAATTAGCTGTCATTTATTCAGTCTGTTTTGTCAAATCACCATGGATGGATATAGATAGCATTCAACAACAAGTGCAAGTAATAAAATTGTTTTATCAGAAAGGGTGTTCTGTTCGGGCAACGTACCGCGCGCTTCGCCCATTTTACGGTAGCCATAATCGTCCTACCGAGATCGTGCGATTTGACCCCGTTAGCCTTTTTCTTGTGGGGTTTTCTTAAGTCGCAGGTGTATGCGAATAAGCCACACACCACAGCTGTCCTCAAAGCCAACATAACCCATGCCATCGGTCAAATTCAGCCTGATTTATGTGCCAGAGTCATGGAAAATTGGACATTTCGGATGCGCTCCACCCGGAGAAGCCGTGGCGGACATTTGAACGATGTTATATTCCACACATAATGGCATCAATAGGTCTTTCAAACGAATAAATAATTTCGATGATATCTCACACACACTTTGTTTTATTTAAATTTAAAGATAGGAAGCGCTTAATGAAAGACCCGTTATATGTGTGGATTGTAATTGTATATATATATTTGGGAACGTATCCATACAACGTGATCCATTGGAAATGTTCAAAATACTATGCTTGGTCACAGAGAATATCCTCTAAAGGAAATCATGCGTTTTTTCCAGCTATATTCAAATGTGGAGCGTTTAGCATTTAGTTTTAACTTGTAACTATATGTATGCATGCACTTTAGGCGTCACGCAGCAGGGACTGTGTTAGTGTAAAGACAAATATAAGGTAAATTGTTAAATTTAAACTTTCTGTTTGCCTTTGCGAACTAAATTGAAAATTGTATATATGAATTACTACGCGAAGCTAGAGGGGGAGGGTCTTCTCATATGTTGCGTAAGATCACCAAGGGATGGGAGAGGGGTAAAACGTTTACATAAATAGGTCGCGAGGTATGGGAACGAATTTAACCCTGAAAGTCTAGAAACTCTTAGTAGTATTTTTTACTTTAGAACCGTCAGAATTCAGACACATGATATTTTGTGTTGCAGACCAGCCAACTCGACCGAGAAGGACAACATTGACAGGATCGTTGAGAACATGTTCGTGAGGAAACCGTGGCCGGCCACACACGGCACCGGTAAGCATTTTTTACACATATTAAACCTACAATTCCATTTGTATTTTGAAGTTATGCTTCTTTTGGTGCGTTTCTAAAAAATTAAGAGTTATTTTTTTATTTTATGCCTGCACCACGACAACCAAAAAGCGACATTATGAAGTTAGCTGATAACTGTCTCTCAAGTTTCTTCTGTGAAAACTCGCAACTATATTCACTGTAGTTACTCAAACATTTATAAATCTAGAACATTTGTTTATTCATAAATATATGTACGTGTTTGTATGTTATTTTAAATTATATATGGTGGTGAATGATAGGCCATTATAAAAATTCTTGATAAAAGTGAATTTTGATCTTAAAAAAACTTACACATTTGAGGTTGATTATCGGTATGTCTTCTTTTTATTTGTTTTTATTAATTTATCATTGGAATACGGGATGAAATCTTTAGCTTTTTTTTAGATCTGTTACGCCAAGGAAGTATAACTTACGTCTATATATAAGTACACACGCTAAAGTCTTTATTTAGGTCTGAAAGTTGAGACTAACCCATTGCACTATTGAGCTATCCGGCACCCTTGCATATACGCCAGGAAATGGACTTTGCCATACTAAAATCAGTAAAAAAAATTACCCGCTGACCGTTTAGAGGCAGAGTGTTAGTGACAGAGGGCATGCGGAAGTACGTTGTCCGGCGCGGCCCCCCTGTACTCGACTATCACTTTTTTGGCTATTATGTTTTTTTAATATATAATTAAATTCTTCTCAAATTATGGGAGTATTTTTGTTTTCTTTTTCGGAAAGATGAAATGCTCTTGCGATCCGCCATTCGCATTATGTTGACGAAGAACAAATTGAAGACATTTCGTTTTTACAAAGGAGATTTCATAAATAACAGTTTTGTTAGTATGTATATTTTAATTTTATTGTAGATATGGTATGTAGTACTGAGGTTCAATTTATTCTATAAACGAAAAAGGTACTTAAGATAATATAAGTATTATTATAGGTATATATTGATTAGTTAATATAGTTTTATGTGAATCGACATCTTTTTTTAAATTAATTTATCATTCCTTTTACAAAGTTGTGGTGTAGGAAATTTTAGTTGTTTTAGTTCTGTTACACAGTATAATAATTTTTGTTTTTATCTTTATATTTTAGTTTATATGTCACTAATCAGTTCTTTTAAAATATATACTCAAGTAATTAAGGGCACTGAAAATCAGCGCTGTATTGAAAGATGGAAAGAAAGAAAATCATTTATTTAGGAACAAAATTGATACATATTATATATACATTTAAAAAACTTCAGTATAATAATAATTTTGCCCTAAACTGGACCTAATTCAGCATTAATGCTGGTTTGTAAAACCAGCGCTGGTCTTTAATTTTTAGGGCCCTTGGAGTGACGTCACGAACACATCAAAACCTTCATCAAAAAAAATAAACAATAATAATAACAAAAAACACCCATAGCGTAATACAAAAAAAAATACATATATGAAAAACATATGAAAATATGTATACATATGAATGAAATTAAATTTCCAAAACACTGCATGAGGTTAATAATATTTTTTTATTTGATTAACACCTTAGATATAATAATTAGAATAACATCTTCTTAACCTCCAAGAATAGGTAACAAAAAAAATTTCATGTGATAATAAGAAAAGTTTTCTATTAAAAAAAAATGTTTTACCAGATAATCACAACTAGTAAAGAAGAATAAATTAAGGAACAAAATATTATTGTTCGTTAATTAATACAATGACCCACCTACATCTGCCAATAATGTTAAATTAATAATTATGCAAAAAATTTACAGCTTAATTTTGTACATGACGAATATTTGGTATTTGAAATTCTAAGTTGTGAAATTATAATACAAAATTATACATAAAAATATTTTTATAAACATTAATAATAATTTGAGCAATTAGTCTCAAGACAAAAGCAACAGCTTACAATAAGAACATGTTTTTTTATAATAAACCTTAATATATTTATATACATTTCAATATAAAGAGTAAAAATAAATACAAATACACAAAAAACAGTTTAATACGTGAATAATATTGATATTATTAAACCTTGTTTTAAATTATATTGAGATTTCAATACAGCATCATGCTGAGTGCTTAACCCTATTGGCCGAGAAGACACATGAAGTTTTATAGTCATTCCTTTGCCAATATATATTTTTCTTTCGATAATTTCTTACGTGCGTATCGTAAGTCTTACACACACGTTTTCTATGTGTAGGGGCAAAGTAAGAATAGCAAGCAACCCGTGCGGCCGGGGTCGGCCTGTCGTAAAAGGCGACAAAACAACCTAAGCTAAGTAAATGGTAGTGCCTCAAGCCCGTCTGGATGGCAACCACCGTCGATCTTAAGTATGCCGCCATAATAACCTTGTGTGGTGTTCCGGGATTAGTGACCCAGGTTCCTGTACCCCTATGGGACAACGGCGTATTTGCGGTGCCCTTAGTGTCGCTAACATCCGGCTTCACTCCACACAATACGCCTTCATTATGTGGTCGTAATTAAGTTTTTTTTATTTATATGGCAAGACCGTTTGCCGGGTCAGCTTGTAATAAATCCAACTAAAGACAATATTGACTTCAACAAAAACAGCGTCACCTATATTTGGATTGCACAGATTGTTAACTCAGCATTTGCTATGAAATCATAATTCAGTTGGGATGACGGGATGAGGATTTTCAGTTGGTCCCCGCCAAATGCGTTAATTTCAAAACTTTACTACCGTTAATAATGGATTAATTTTGATTCTTAGAATGCATTTATTTAATTAATTTATCACGGATCTGATGTATTTGTAATAATTACTTGTAGTTAGTGTACATTGTAGATTGCTTCTATGAACAAAAAACAAACTATTTTGGAACTGGCCTTATAATTCAATATGTAGACAGAAGAATAATAATTAAATAATCCAATGTTAATGGTGCTATAATATGTATTACAGACAAAGAAAAATCACAATCCGAAGCCCGAAGCTCCCAAGAACCACAGAGCAAAGAGTCCTCTCAACCGAACAGCTTAACATCCAGTTCCATATCAATCGAATCGAAACCATCAGAACAGAAAGAAGAAGAAGAGAAACACACCGAGGTCCATCAAGAAACTGTCACATCGGATGCCTGACTGGTAAGGATTAAGCTGTGTGAGAGCTATCACACTAAATACTCTAGCAGAAGGTAATTTATTTAATTACAGACGGTTGTTGATAACTGGATATTTTCTCGATTTTTCTATTTCTGAATGACTACAAGCCAAATTTATGAATTAAGAAATGTGGGTAGACTGCAAACAATATTGACACAGATAGGTTCTCTTCTCTTGAAGGAACCAATTTAAGCTAAGATTGAATATTAAATAAGATGCGATCTACCCACTTTCAATAAATTATTTTAATGGAACAAACGAAACATTATACACGTGTAAAACCATCCTTTATCTAATCAAAATATGGGTTGACAAAATAAAGTTACCTTTTGTATATGAATCAATTTAATAAAAACTTGTTTTAATTATGTGGGGTAGTTGTAAAAATACCCGTTAAATCAGAATTTAATGTAATAAATTTTAGTGGTCAAAAATTGACCAGAAGATATAAAAAAATCAAAGTTATCATGTTGCCCTCGGTGTGCACGCGCATCGTAAAAATTTTAGTCTAGTATATAGTATTTTTTTCTATACACGCCAAAAGACTTGTATAACTTCAAAAATAATCTAACCTCATCCATACTAATATTATATAAATGTGAAAGTAAGTCTGTATGTACGTTTTCACGGTTAAACTCTGAAACAATTTTGTTGAATTTCGATATAAAAAATAGATAGGACCTTAGAGAGGGACATTGTTGCGAAAATGTTTTTTTTTTTTTGCAGAATAACGTTTACCGAGTCAGCTAGTTTCAAATAAATTATTTTGATTAGCTACTTTGACAATAATTCTTACATTAATATCTGTCGTATGAAATCGGGAAACAGTCTAGTCTATAATAGAGGCGAGAGTGAGTAACCAGTGATTTGTACGGTTTCATAAGTAGTCCCGTTCACTTTGCAGACTTATTGCGGTTTCGTCTTTCGTTATTATTATTTGAAGAAGTGATCAATTCTTATATATTCCGACCTTAAACTTGTGCCGTGATGCAGTAAAGAGCTATATTTAGTAGTTGTATAATTAATTAATTTAAAGATAATTCTACTAATATACAAAATACAATTCGATTTACTTATATTAACGAACTGACCGACATCCATGAGGCACGATATTCAACTCTCGTTTCTGAATATTTTATTTGCGTATCAAGTTGGCCATTGTGATTATTATAAATGTTTGTAATATAAAGGAAGTAGTTTTCATGCAAAGATACAAAATTTTCCAGTCATCTACAAACCTAATAACTAATTGATTCATTCTAGAAGAGAATGCCAGCAATGTTAAAAAAGAATAAAAAATAATAGTATTTGACTTTTAATTATGGTTCAGTAATCGGTCAAATGTTTCGGAAAGGTACATTGATTGTCTTATAACAAAAAGAACACAACCGTCTGTAAAGAGATTAAATGAAATTGTGTGTATGGAACTATTTCTCATAACTTTGGCTGTGTCTGTTTATGTGTGAAGACTGTAGAGGGCGTGTTCACATCAAAAGTATGTAAATAAAAAAAATGTGTTGAATAGCATTAAGATGTATGTTCGAATGAATTTAAATTTCTTTCCTTAGTTAAAAATGTTGGAATAGAGCCTTTATTTTGTTAAAGCAAAAGAAAATAATTGAAATTGCTTTTTTATTGATGTACAATTTCATTTGTTTTATTTTGTTGTTAAAAATTTCAATGATATTACGTCTCCTAATATACAGATGCGTTCAAAAGTGCATTCGTATTTTTTTTTTGTATACATATAAACATTAGGTATTTTATGAACTTTTTGTTAGAAGCAATGATTTTTACTTCTTATAGCGTATAGTTATTATCATTATACTTTATCATTATAATACTTAGGAAGCTCCTAGAAGAAGATATTTTTTTAAATAGTATCGGAACGCAATACATAAAAAATACTTATAAATATGTGTGATATAATTTTTGTTTGTCATATGTAATTAATTCATTATGCATTTTTGAACGTTACTGTATAATTTATATACATGTCTATATAAATCAATGTATTATAGAATATTTTTAAATATAAATATATAAAATAACACAAAAAAATATACAAAAGGCGTCAATTTCTGCAGTCTACACAGTTGTACTAAAATATTGCGCAAGAATCGGATAAATCTTGAATTTTTTACAGTTTTAGACTATTGTAGATTGTAAGATAATTTTGAAAGTTTATTATTTAAATATTTTTTAAATTATGTTTGTATAAAATTGTAAAAGTATTATTAATTGAAGAAATTTTCAAAATTATGCTGCAATTAAAATTAAATAAATACTGACTGAATGATTTTTTTTATAATTTAGTTCGAATATCTATAATGCCTAAAATGTTTGTCATTCAATTTAGTCAAGTAAGAATGTTTGCGATACGAACAATAATAGGATATTTAGAAATATATTTTTTCTTCACAGTTTTTATATTTTAAAGTTCCAGTCTTACAATTGTAGGACTGTAAAGCTTTTATGGTATTCCTACATTTGTGTTACGCTTTTGAAACTAAACCAAATTATGTGTAATCAGACCAGACTATCAAATCGAGACCAGAAAAACATACTTTTATCAGGTCGAGACCAGGTATATGAGGTCGAGACTAGACTGATTTGATTTTGAAATCATCATGTAAAATCCTTTTTTATCGTCAATATTTAACTTTATATCGTTTTTATCGTCATAGGGTTGTAGACTATTTTATTTAAGCTATTTTTTAAATACTTATGTAATTTTGTTTCTCTGGACACCGAGTTCATTCACATTAGTTTAAGTTAGCAAATGTACGTCATTTTAAATTTATTTATGTTTTATGTAGGAAAGCTTTGAAGCCAATTTGGCTCAGTAAAATTTAGATTTTTGATATGTCACAGATATTTCGTATTCTTTTCACCCGTTTTGTGTAAAGATCTCAGTGTATTAAATAAATGATCTTTGCCTGGTTCATTCATTTACACGATCAGGATATTTAGATCATTTCAACTATGTCAGTTTTATTTTAAAAGTTTGACTGTCGTTGACAGAATGTTTGAAAGTGTAACGGTAGTCAATTTGTCAATAAAAATTAAAAAATAATTAAGACACGAGTATTTTTTGTTCATTTTAAACCTAGCCTAACTTTCTCTTCTCTTTATGAAGGTTAATTAATCATAGATAAATTCAAGAGTTTTACTTTGTACAGCAAAAGATAAAGGTCATAGGATAATTTCGAGGCAAACAAAGGCGATATGCATAGAAACTGCGAGATATCTTCGTTGGGAGTTAATTTTGGCGTTCTTTGAAATTCTAACCGCGGTTACAACGATCTTCGTTTGTCAAACTGTCTTTTCTTTAAAGCAAGTTATTTCAAAGGCGATCCTTTAGTGTGATTTAATTAAGCTTCAAATGGTGAATGATATTTTTTATTTAAATTGTTATTTTGTATAATGTTGTTTTGTGAGCTAGTCCTTTATGTAAGTAATTTCGATTTTAAATACAACACATTTAAATTACTCAATAGTATGTACAAGTTTTCAGTTTTGTATGAACTATGCATTGGTGTAATGAAACGAAAATGCGTATAGTGCGATTTTTATATGCGTTCATATAGTATTATCGTTTAGTTTGTAAATATTGTTTAACTGAAAATTAATTCTATAAGTTCTGATTAAATTTCATAAAGATGATCATTAAAATATAATAATAACAAAATTGGTCGACGAGTTGTTTATATGCCGTGTGGTCAAGAAATAAAAATAGGTCTTGCAGTGTATGTGATTTAGTCTATGCTCTCGTGTGTCTATGGATAGCTGTCAAAATGTCACTGTCAAAATATTAGCCATTAGCCACTAGCGAGTGTGAGCGACACATTCTAAGATAAACGTGGACATGAGCGAGCCAATGGCCATACGAACAGGGCTACTCTATAGACTACTCTATAGGGCTTTTCTAAAGAGTCTTCGAAGGCAATTAATTTGTTATATTTATTTGATAGTTTAGGGACATGAAAAAAAGCTACCAGAGACAAATTTTGTCACGTGTTACAGTGAGCGATTGCCGTTACAGAAACAATTTT
Source organism: Malacosoma neustria (assembly GCA_963693495.1). NCBI lineage: Eukaryota > Metazoa > Arthropoda > Insecta > Lepidoptera > Lasiocampidae > Malacosoma > Malacosoma neustria. Next base: position 2,733,721 of record OY856394.1, on the reverse strand, counting down.
GGCCCAAAAGATACGAGAAAATGCTGGAAAAGAAAAAATTTACCAAAAACAAAAAAAAAATTGTTTTTTTTTTATCTAATTGGTCAAATGACCCATAAGGAAAAAAAATTAACTATAGACTGAGCCGCAGTAGACAAATATAGAATCGTCATTTGGTATATAGTCAAATACGTTCAGTGTTTCATAAACCTATTAATGTGGGTTTTAATGTTGCAAAGAATATAGTTAAAGAATGCTGCGTATTGCATAATTTTATAAGAATTCGTGATGGTTATAGTATTGAAGATACACTTACCATTAAGGGTATGATAGAAATACCAACTGTGCCTACAAACAGGTCAGGCAACGCTCTGCGTGAACATTTTGCTGAAAACAAGTCCAACATCCCCTTTTATTTGCAAATTTTTTTTAGGTGGAATGGATGACGATTTACTACTCATTTGTTAAATTAACCACTGACTACTGTTAAATGAACGACTGGATAGTTAGGTTGAAATTCCGAAATGGGCTGGAACTTCAACTACTATTGCGAAAAATACATTTGTCACTCACTACCCAACACTTCAGTTACTTGGGCGCAAGAGATAAGAAAGCGATGTAATTATTAGTGCAATAAGGAGAATGACAAAAAATACATATTAGTGGGGTTCCCCGATCAACGACTAAAGATACAGTGATGAGATAATGAATTTATAGTGGTGTGCTGGTCGATCGTTTGTGACATGGGCATAACTTTTAATTATTTTATCTATTGATATTCTTTTTTTATTATGTTTTTGGTTTGTATACATGGCTGTCAACATTGTGAAAATCTCGTAAAAAAGTGTACGAGATTTTATTTTTCTCATATCGTACAGAGACTGCTAAATCTCGTAAGTCTACGAGACTACTCGTACATCTGGCAACCCTGGCGTGGAGACGCGCGACGCGTATGGCCGCTGACCCGTCAGCGCTGACCACCGCACGCGCTGATTAGTACGTGTTATTCTAAAATGCTTCCTAGAAGTTGATACGTTTCGGCTGTCATCGCCGACGGTCAGCGTGACTCTAAAACCAGCCTAAATCATCTGTATAGTTATAATGCTTAGGATGGAAGAAGATTAACGTATTTTTGGACTATCATATGCACTTCAAATTTGTAGGTCCATTTTTAGAAAATGTTAATCTTTCAGTTATATGAGTGTTGTATTAGTTATTTTTTACTGACTATTGTTTCAGACGATAAAATGCATACAAAATGTGAGGGTATTTCCCTTTGTAAAAAGCAGTGTCTTAAATAGTCCGAAAAAGATTCACCTGCGCCAAATATTGGTTTGGCGTTGCCTCATAGAATTCTTTACAATTCTATGATAATTATTTTTATGTAAAAAAATCGCGCTGAACTTCAATTTATTCGTAATACAAATGATCAGATCACTAATAATTTTGTTCGGTAATCAGTAATTTGTATTTTAAGTGCATATATTTAATGAACAAATTTAGTTATGCCTAGATTTCGTTGGTTTTACATAGCTCTCATTAGTTTTGTAACATAAAATATTAGGCATCCTTTAATTTTTGTATGGGATCGTAAATCCGTAGACAGCCTAGAAGTACTGTTGGGATTTATTTTTGGGGTTGGGGAAAAATAGGCTTTCATGGAAAAACCAAAGATTACCACGTCCATTATATCGTTTTCATGTTTCTCTTTGGTCAATTACAACTACGAAAGGCGAAATAAAGATTTCAAACGCAAATTTTTTAGTTTTTACTAAAACTACACACGTAACCAGGCTAATAATCCTTGTAAAATCCTTCCATTATGGCATTTTGTCGGGTAATGAGGGCAGTTTATCAGTTTACATTTGTCTATGCTTATTAAAAAGTTTTGCTATTTTCATTTAACAATTGTTTCTATAAATAGCTTTCCAGGAATAAATTAAATTACATTTTATACCATATAGTTAAAATTAAACGGCTATAATAACTTAGTGTATGAGATTTTTAAACTCAATAATAATGTATTTTCATACAAAACTACTGTTAATATTTTTTTACTCGAATTATGTTTAAGAAATAACATCATTTGAACATTCATGCGGGTAATCAACTGACTGATGTGGGGATTACCGTAAATAGGTTTAGGTTGCATTTCGACGCTTGAAAGGCAACCTTTAACCTTTTTATGCGACATTGAGTGAACACATTCCAGGAAAGTGATTTGAAGTTTAAATATTTAGAAAAAAATATATCACCTAATTGTTAGATTGAATGATTAACACGTTGAACGCCACCATAGACGAATTTTTATCCATGCAGGGGCGGGGAAAAATACTGACCTCTGCGGCCGGGGTCGGCCTGTCGTAAAAGGCGACAAAACAACCCTAGCTACGTGGTAGGGCCCCAAGCCCGTCTGGATGGCGACCGCCTTTGGTCTTAAGGTAAACCATGTTCATGTACCCTTATGGGACAACAGCGTATTCGTGATGTCACTTGCGTTGCAAATACTAATAGGCGACGGTAACTGCTAAATTCTAAGCGGGCCGTCAGTCTGTACGCTGCCCTACAACGATAAAAAGAAAGTTTTTATACTCTTGAAATTACGTATTTTAAGATATGTACCCAAAATGTTTATCGTGGGGTTACGGAATAAATACGGAACATAACCGCTTGAGGGCACCTTTGGTGTTATATTTTATCTAAATATTTGAATTTCAAATCACTTGGAAAGTTCACAAAAGTCGCTTAGCCTGTCGGTTGCTTCTCAAGCGTTGATTTGTTGTCCATTGAGTAGTTACGCTCTAGTTTGTGTTCATACTGTTAATTAATGGCTAATGAAAGCTGTATTATTTCTAAAATGACTATTAAAAATGTTTTCTAAATTAGGGAAGATGACGATAAAAGTGCGAAAAAGAATTTTAAAAGAGTATGCTTTTGTAACCAATCTATCATAAGCTGGTTATTTAATAAAAATTAAGTAAATATTCTTATCGTTTGTTTTATTTGATTTCCTTTTTGTAATAACGACACGTAATTTCAACTCCGATGTAAGTAAGTACACGACTGCGAAGTAATATTCGTTTTATTTTTATTGAAATGCGTATAGCACGCCCCCCACAGCTTGGGAGATGCGCAGAGGGGTAATGCGACTCCCGTACAATGAATGTTCTCATAATTGTCATAATTATTCTTCTTATTAGTTCTCATAATTAAGTCTTCTCATATATTAATTAATACGGATGGTCACCGGGGGGGGTGATTTGTAAAATGGGTCACGTAGTAAGAGTATCTATAGGGACGTACATCACTGGTAATCTAAAACCATCCGGTCTTCTTTCGGGCGTTAGATGCGTGGACTTTCATAAAACCTTCGGAGCATAAGTTACCCTCATGGAGTTTTTCTCCTTTTTTATATTTCTGAAGAACAACAGACAGGCTGGCGGCCCACTTAATAGTAACCATTACCGTCGCCAATAGGTGTTTATGACACTAGAGGTGTCGCGAACACACTGCTGTCCGCATCGGGATACTGGAACCAGGATCGTCAATGCCAGAACACAACAAAAGGTTTTTATGCCCGCATACTTCTAGACAAAGGGTGTTTGCCATTCGAGCTTTTGTCGCCCTTTACAACGGGTCGACTCCAGCCACAGAGGTTAGTATTTTACACCGTCGCTGCACAGAAAAAATAGCATAAGAATGGGAGTGTCAAATGAAATAACAAACAACTCCTTCATAATATATGTAATATTTGTATGATCTTTAAATACGAGGGTAGTCTGGAAAGTTTCAACGAGAAGATAGTAGAACTCGCCAATAAAAACTTGTGAATGTAGTTGTGTACATTTTGACAGCTAAATAAGTATTAGCCAGTTTGGATGCGGAGTTATTTGACAATAGCTTGAGTGAATGGAAATAAAGTTAAAAAAAACACTAATGATAAATCGGACTAAAAAGTGAAAATAATTAAATAGGAATAAAATAATGAATGAGTTCAAAAAAGGAGTACGTTACAATCAAACATACAGATGAAACTAATAAAAGCTAAAAGCGTGGTAAAATAAGAGTATCGAGTTGCCATAAAATTTTTGTTTTTGATAGGCAACCCGCCTGCGCTAAGTTGGACTCTGTCAGCAGGGAAATTTTGGCTTGTATTTTTGATTTGAGTGTACATATCCGATGTCCTAAGTTGTAAAATACGTGTCTTCATTCAGTGCAGGGAAATGCCTTACAAAAAAAACATTAATAATACTTAAAATTTATTAAACAATATTTACAGATGTACAGTTTCTACGACGTCTACCTTCTTTTTTCTCTTCTTCCCTTCTAAGTCCGCGTAGATCTCCTCAAGGCTACGCATTTTCGTTTCAGGAACGTAAAATATTATGTAAAGCATGTTAACTAAGCACACTGCGCAGAAAATCCAGAACGTGCTATGAAAGCCGATCCAGTTGTTGAGTGGCGCGTACAGTTTAAGGAGAGCGAAGTCCGTGCCTAGCGTTAACGCCATTACCAATGTTGCCACTGTTCCGCGAAGCTGAAAATAATTCAGATAAAAACATCATATACCTACTAATATTATAAATGTGAAAGGAACTCGGAATAATATTGTCTATCTGTTACGTTTTCACGCCTATGAATTTTGGTATAGAGATAGATTGGGCGTTGGAGAAGGAGGGCTACTTTTGGCAAAAATGGAACTTGAAGGGGGTGAAATGAGGGTGAATGAGATTAAGTTACTGTTTTTTTTTTTTGGAGTTTACTCCATAAGAATCGATTTTCATATATAAGCCGCGCCCGGTATGAGAAACATGTGAGGAGTAAAGTCTACTGATGAATGACCTCGTTACGCTTTTGGTGCGCAACTTTCTACTTTATGACACATTCGAGCTCCGGTGAGCGCTACGTACGGATATGTCTGTCTACGTTCCGTCCCCTGCCGACGCACGACCGAATGCTGCCGACCACTTGTATCAAGATGACGCGCGACGCACGCTCGAACGACCTTGTGTCGTCTTATTGGTATAATATTTGGAGTTTACTCCATAAGAAACGATTTTCTTATTTTTATATAATCAACATAATAATAGTTTTTATATATGTATATTATTTTCATTAATTTGTTAATTTACCCTTTCATATGGTATTAATCTTTTTTCAGTTAAATAAACTCTTTTTGCGTATGTTTAGACAATCGTACATAAGAAGTAAACTCCAGTCGTGCGTCGGAGCTGACACATACAGTTTTTTTTTTAATTTATATGTCAGAACAACGTTTGCCAGGCTTGCTAGTTGAGCATATGATGGATCTGTGAAAGTAGATATTCTCATGAAATATTTTTGGCTGTGGAACAGCAGGCAGGTTGACAGCCCGCTTATAATAAACACTATCACTTAGGGATGTTTTCGACGTTAGTAATTAAATTAATATTACATATGTAGTTGAATTATAAATTGAAAAATATAATAATTAATATTTGCACATCTCATAGTCTCATAGTCATAGTTATATGAGATATGGACATAAATATATATGGATGTATATAATTATGACTATTGTAAACCCTGTTAAACAGCAAATAAATGAATTTGCCAGGAGCACCGCTAACACGCTGCCGTCCACGTAAGGTACTTTACCGAAACAACACAAAGTTATTGTGGCGTATTTAAAGACCAATGTAGTTGTCATCCAGATGGGCTTGTTTTGTCGCTTTTAACAACGGGTTGCAGGAGTCAGTATTCATTCATTCATTCATAACGGGTAAAGAAGACCCGTGCAAGGAGAAATCGTTTTATTCCTATATATTTATCTCTGTTTTAGTGGAATTAAAAAACATGCCAACTCAATTTTAGAGAATATTTAAAATAGTATACCTGGAAGCTGAACATGTCAGTCATCACAACATAAGGCAGTGGCTGAAGACCTGCTGCATCGGCGAGTATGCATGTGCACAGCGCCATTATTGGCACCCAACCTGGCATAAACACTTCCACGCTTTGGAGGTAGAACCAGACTCCTAACAGGCACATACATAAGCCAGCTACCATGGTAGTGACGATCAATAATGGCTGGAAAAAAATTTAGCTATAAGACTAAAATTTTAAGATTTTCTAGTTTAATACTGCAAAAGCGTATATCCCAAGTTTATGGAACGTAAATGTAATCAATCTATCTTCTATCCGTGCAGGGCTGGAGAAATAATACTAACCTCTGCGGCCGATGTCGGCCTGTCGTAAAAGGCGACAAAACAACCCACCCTAGCTACGTGATAGGGCCTCAAGCCCGTCTGGATGGCGACCACCTTTGGTCTTAAGTATGTCCCCATAATAACCTTGTGTTGTGTTCCGGCATTAGTGACCCAAGTTCCTGTACTCTTATGGGACAACAGCGTGTTCGCGATACCACTGGCGTTGCAAACACCCATAGGCGACAGTAATTGCTAAATTCTAAGCGAGCCGTCAGCCTGTCTGCTGTACTACAGCAATAAAAAAATGTAAGGAGTCACGTCTCTGTTTGAAAAAATGCATAAAATTAAAAGTAAATTTTAGAAAAGCGCCAAAAGTTATTAGAGTGGGATAGATTTTTGACTCGGCTTTCGTCATTTACAGCATTCTGGCAGGTTTTTGAACTATAACTTATAGCGTACAATTGTACACTTTTTCAACTTCTCTTCCATATGAGATGGCTCTCCATACTCAAATTGTAAAAAATTGTATATAGTCTTTCTTGAAAATGAAGGAATTTCACAAATAACGACAATTTAGACCATTTATGTACTTTTTAGTTTACCTCTGGTATAATAACGAGATTTCAGACCTTAATCAATGTACCTAGTCAGGTCATAAGTTCTGTCACATGTTTAATGTAAAATAATTGTAACAAGTTTATTAATTATGTAACCATTCATATACCAAAATGAACTTAACAAAACATAGATTCTTATGACATTAAAGTTTATTCAAAATGACCTCCGTGATTTTGAATACAAGCCTTCAATCTGCGCGGCCAGTTGTCTATCGCAGCACGAACGAGGTCCATGTCAATATCGGCGGCTGCCTTAATCAAGGATGTCTTGAGTGACTCCAAATTGGGATGAGGCTTTGAGCACGCCTTTTCCTCCAAGTGTTGCCATATCTTGTAATCTAACGGATTCAAATCTGGACTGGAGGAGGGCCAGTCTTCGTGCCGGATGAAGTCGATTTCACGCGCCGCCAGCCAGTCTTGTGTGCTCTTCGCTCTATGAGCTGGCGCCGAATCTTGTTGGAATACCCAGTGCCTGTTATTGAACATGGTATGAGAAACAGGTTCCACAAGGTTCGTCAGGACTGTATTTTGATACACAACAGCATTCGTTTTTACACCTTTCTCACAAAAATGTACCTCTGTTAAGCCCCAATAAGAAACTCCCAACCATACCATGAGCGAGGATGGAAAATGACCTCGTTGGACACGCGGAATACGGTTGCTCGCTTCTTCACTACTGTGTGCGTACACCTTATCATTTTGTTTGTTGTAGCTCTCTTCTACGGTAAACATTTTTTCATCAGAAAAAAGAATTTCCCGATATTTTTTTCCCGCGTACCGCTTCAAGAAAGCGCGGCATCTCTTCAGTCTCAGGTCCATTGGACGAGCATTCAAACGATGTCCTGTTTTTCTTCGATATGCCCGAAACCCTAAGTCTTCATTTAACACCCTTTTCACCGTGGTTCTGCTTAACCCCATCTGAAGGGCCAACAGTTTTTGCTTACGTTTGGGATTTCTTTGAATTCGTGCCTTCACAGCTTTTATCACTGCTGGAGTCCTAACAGACCGAGGGCGACCACTTCTTGACCTGTCATCTACACTAGAGTCTTCATTGTATCGTTTGATGGTACGATAAACGAATATTTTGGTTATATTCAAATTTTTCAGTATGTTAAAAATTTGAATTGGCGCGTAACTGTAACGATGCAACGCAATAACTGCAACACGGTCTTCTTTAAGCGTCCACTCCATATTTAAAAATGAGTAAAATTCTAAAAGTTATACATTTTTATTTTCATGAACAATTCGAAATTCTAATTCAATAAACTTTTTTGTGGCCAGCATTCTAAAAGAAAAGTTTTTACTGTGTGACAATACTTATGACCTGACTAGGTATATTAGGCACTATGTAGAATTTATTTTTAAAAGACATTTATTGACTGTGCTGAAATATCTTAGTACGTTATCTATAGAGCTTCGAATTTATGTTTTTTTAGCTTAAGTGACAAGAATTTTCATGAGTTTAAAATTAATATTAATACTTTATTTTGAAACATCCTAATTTACAAAAATAAAATATATAGCACCACTAGATATGCACGCCTGGTGATTTGGCCCGTGGTCGTTCTCAAAGTTCTTTGTATTCGAGCAATACGTCCTACTAGGATTGACCTACCATCGGCGGTTCACAGATTTCAAGTCTCTCAATGCACAGAGTATTGAGAAACTTGACACAGGAGGTTATTTCTCAAGGATAATGCCACGGGCTGCTCGATCCCGTTCAGTGGGGTTTGAAGTTTAACTGGTATCGCTGTTGGGTCGTTGAGATAAGCATTTCGTCATTGCCAAACTGGCGAAAGCGTTTTCAGTTATTCGTAATCTTTTAAAAATATTTCGTTATTTACTCGATGTAATCACGCAGCCGGATCTTAGATTATATATATTGTATTTAAGGATTAAATACTGTATATTTAAAATCTATATAATTTATTAGTAAATAGGTCTAACCTCATTTTTACCACATTTGATGAGATACGAAGGCGTTTCTGGCAGACGGAGCACAATGCAGAAGTGGATTAGGGGAATGGCCAGCAGAATCCACAGGACCGTGTGGAAAGGCAGCATGTCACCAAGGATGAATACGATGAGGTTTCCTGCTGTCTGAAAAATAAACAAACCATAACGGTTTAGTCTGCTGTAATTGTATATGCTTTTAGAAGGAACAGAGACACATGGCAGGCTAGCTAGCTAGACTAGACACTATTGAGGTCGTGAAAACAATTTTCTCGATGTTTTTTCCCACCGAAATGGCGCGTACACATAGAACGTCCGATTTACAAGTTCCTTTTTAACGGATCCGTCGCTACTGGAGGTAATATTCACACAGCATTTACAGAACCGATTTTAATAGATCCGACGCTACTGGATTTTCGTTTTTCAGTGTATCGCCTACTTTCTACAAAGATGGACGTTGTCATGTTGTATTGGTACTATCGTCGTCTGCTTCGGAGGAAGCCCCGGCGTTATTGGATACACCGCACGCACCCCCGTGCCAAGCCTCGCGCGGTTTCGATCCGATAAAACGGATCAGTATTTCCGTTGCGTGTGGGATTTTTTACTGGATCCGGAATACTGTCATGTATGTGAACTCGCTCATACAACTACATACGCCACAACATATACGTTTAAACGGACCTGTAAATCGGACGTTCTATGTGTACGCGCCCTTAGTTTCGCAACTACATTCGGGAGTTAAATGGCCTCTTAATCCTTTTTTTTATTACTGAGGAACAGCAGATAGGCTGACGAAGCACTTATAGTAAGCAGTTACTGTCGCCTATGGATGTTTGCGATGCTGGCGTCATCGCGAACATGTTGCTGTCCGCATAGAAGCACTGAAACCGGGGTCATCAATACCGCAACACAACACAAAGTTATTATGGCGGCATATTTATAAGCACAGTAGTTGTCATACAGACGGGCTTGGAGCCCTACCACGGAGAAAATAATCCTACACCTGTGTCATAATGCTCGGCATTTGCTAGAAGATTCTCAGCCACAGGTTTGACCTGGAAAACTGTATCTCTATATTACCGTTTTCAATATCATATTATTTAATTTTTTATTATATACTCGTAGTGCTATTCGTTATTGCTTCGGCGGATAAACAGCTACAGGAGTTTAAACTTGTATCTGCTTTAAATATAAATTTATTTTCATGCGTGTAAGGTAGCTCAGAGATAGTGTAAAACAGTGTTACTCTTTTCCGAGTGTTTACGCTTTCTGTTCTCGGTATTGTGTGATCATATAAATGGTTGGATTTCAGGGTCTACCTACTTATGTGCTTGGACTACATGCTGAATCAAGTCATAAGATTTTGATAATTGTATTAAGGTTCGGTGTTTTATACTTTACATACATTAGCTTGACCTTTCTCAGACCTTTTACGAGTCTATTAGGTATACCAATGAAATTCTTCATACCTGTGAGAATATAATAAATGTCCCTGTCATGCCTCGTATACTGTCTTCGCTGATTTCTTTCACGTAGAGGGGGCAGACCACGAAGCCGCCTCCGGTTCCGAAACCGATGAAGGCGCGTGCGCAGATCAGCGCGATGGGGTGAGAGCATAGAAGCTTTATTACCCAACCAATCTGGAAGAAAATGTACAAATGGTATCGTGGAACGTAACTATAAATAAAATTTTCTACATGTTACTAATTCCATTAGCTCAGAAATATTGATCCAACATATTCCCATTATGGGCGCCGTAGATAACAAATTAGGCCACGGCAGGCCTTGAACTCGGGCACGAACGGTTATAGGTACATTTATAGGTACATGTAGCTACTATCACTTCGTGTTATTACCCAACGGGCCAAGAAGGGCCTTCATTCCGTGCAGGGGCGGAGTACAAATACTCTCCTCCTCGCGTCGGTTTCCTCAGTGCTGAGGGTCGTGATCATCTCGATGGAGTACTTTGGTGCGTATTATTTGCCGCCATCTGCCCCTATCGGAAGCAGAGTGTAAAGCGTCGTGGACAGTAGTTTCGTGGACAGTAGTAGTGACAAATACTACCGAACCTTAGTTACGTGGTAGGGCCCGAAGCCCGTCTGGACGGCATCCACCCGTACATATACAACAAGAAGTGTACATATTAAGAGCTATTATAATATCTTATAAAATAACAGATCGAATCAGAAATGAGGAGATTCGCAGGAGAACCAAAGTCACCGGTATAGCCCGAATGATTGCAAAATTGAAGTGGCAGTGGGCTGGGCACATAGCGCGAAGGACAGTTGGCCGTTGGGGCAGAAAAGTCCTTGAATGGCGACCGCGTACTGGAAGACGCAATGTTGGTAGGCCCCCCACAAGATGGACCGATGATCTGGTTAAGATCGCCGGAATAGGTTGGATGAGGGCAGCTCAGGACCGATCGTCGTAGAGATCTTTGGGGGAATCCTTTGTCCAGCAGTGGGCGTCTTCCGGCTGAAATAATGATGATGATAAAATAACAGATATAATGAAGTCATGTGGTGCTTGGTATTTACTTTATGTATGGTCAGCACATCATGTTTTCTTCATCCACTTTCTTCATTTAGTCGTCATCTAAATATACACATTTCATCATATTTTTCTACATATTCCGATTCCTTGCCCAGATTTGGGCAAGTTTATGCATTAGGGCAACAACATTACTCTAGATACAGAGATGTTCCATCAGCCTCATAACCTGCACACTTTGTTATCCTCGTCCTGTTAGCCTTGTAAGATGCATAACAAAAAAAAAGACATATTCTACATCCAGACCCAGAAATGCTTTGCCCCGCAGACGTACAGCTACGGGTTCGTCAACTAATAACTAGTTCCCCCAGAAGGTCTTATAGTGCCATGAAATAGACGACGCCAACTATCCGACTACATGGGTTGTATACTTACAGCTATGGGTACAGTGGCTAATAATAAGGTGTACTTTCGACCGTACTTGTCAGCGGCCACGCCATATATGAAGACTGCAATTGGCGCGAAAATGAACATGATAGATGCCATCCAGGAGACGTCCTCTTCTGATGACCGGGTGCCCGAAGGTGGCTCATCGCCCATGAGTTTCACCTTGTTCGGAGATATCCAGCCCATCGCCGTTCCGTGTGCTAAGATCGGCATGCATACTGTTGAAGAATAATATGAGAATCAATTTCATGAGATACAATTGTGTGAACCTAAAGCATTATGTCTAGGTAAGTAATAGGTCTAACCGAAGTCTTGTGCAACTATACAACCCCGTTAACGTTGTAATCAGCTAGGCCAGTGATGTGGTCGGCACCCTACATGGGTCGCATGCGGCTCTATAACTCCTAAGTTACGGCTCTTCCACGAAATGTTAAGCCCAGGCATTGAATATCAATTATTTTCTATAATTATTTCTCTTTCTTTGAATAAATTTCAATTGTATATTATCTATAATTGGCTCTTTTGGATGACTAGGTTGCCGACTACTGATCTAGGCGTTACATGTGCTCACGAATTCTGTACGCCAGTCATTAGTGACTACGGCCTTCAAAATTTTAAGAAAAGTGATGACTAACGTCCTTATATAAAAAAATCTTGTCTTAGAGTATCAATGTCTCAATACAATTCAGTCGAAAATAATAGAATTCAATCTTATAACGCGCCGCGTGCGTCAGTCTTTTCTCGCGCCACTAGTGAGATGAAACTTGTGACATTCATTTAAAATTTATTGAAGTATTTGTATAGAAGTATTTGTATTACAAACAAGTTCTCATGCCCATATTGACTTACGGTATACAGCTGTGAGGCTGTACCAAAGAAAGCAATATTCAAATAATTCAACGTTTCCAAAACAAAGTGCTCAGTGGTATTGTCAATGCACCCTGGTATATTAGAACGACCTCCATCGGGACCTTAAAGTGGAACTCGTTGCCAACGTTATAAAGTACGCCGAAGCTCATGAACAAAGGCTTCATCACCATGTGAGCGTCGAGGCCATCCAACTCATCGACATCACAGACATAGTGAGAAGACTAAGGAAAAAACCTTTTGAGTTAGTTTAGTGCAGTGCTAGTGTAATGTAGTGAATCAGGTACTACTACAAAGAACACAAGAACAAAGTGACTTCCCCTTAATAGAGATATTAAGAAAAGTGTTATTGGACACATTCTTAGTAAAGTCTACTTAGCAAATTAAGTTAAATTTATATTACTAATTAGCCTACGTATAAGGCTAGATTGTAATTTCAAATGAATAATCATAAGGTAGATCATTTTCAGGAAAAAACAACTTTGTATAGAAAATTATTTCCGAGCAATTAACTATTATTATAGTACAAATGTATTTAATATACCTGGTAGCTCAGTGGTATTAAACTTAGACCAATCTAGAGGTCCCGGTTTCGAGTGCGATAATGGCATGCACCTCTTGGACAATTTTTTTCGCCTAATGTGCATATTATAGCATAATTACCATGTACCGACGTGGAAGGAAAATGTCTTGAGGAAACCTGCATACTGAGACAGGTATGTGTAACCCACCGATCCGCCTTGGACAAGCGTGGCGGGTAAACTTCCGTTCCCTCTAGGGGAAGGCCAGAGCCCAGCTGTGGGACGTTTATGCGCTGTTATTGTTGCATTTAAAATACAAGAAGAAATAAAACTATAGTTTTATTATATATAGAACATTCTAGACGCTAATTTGTGATTGAGACTAATATCAAAGGTTTTTAGTACACAGTCTACTCTGAGGGCATAATGATTAACTAAATTATGAAATATATTTTTATATCTTTCACAGGTCAACCGTGTGAGCATCAGCTGCAGTTTTTGAAGCGGAAATTGTTGCAACTTCAAGTAACAACTTTTTTGTAAGATTTTTTAATTTAATGTGAATATTTATTTTAATAAAAAAAGATATCACAGTAACGAACAAAATATTGACGCGTTCGCAACACACCGTATAAGACGAATACTTTCAAAAACGCACGTATCAGATCTACCTTATTTTTATTATGTCCGTATTATTCACACAACTTTATTCTAACTTGAGTATACCTATATTTTGAAATCAGCTACACAGGAAATTTACCATATTAATGCTTGCTATAAACTCATAGAAGAAAGAAAGAAAGAAAAATTCTTTATTTGACAAAATAGCGACGCCCTTACAATTTTACATATATATATATAAATCGTATTATGAATCTGTACGCCGCTTTTTCAGCAAACAAGGCTTGCATTCAGCATGTTGCTGAGTCGGAATTATATCCGACACAACGCTGATTTTCAGTGCAAGCCTTCCCCTTATTCTGTACGTATAAAACGACCCAAGTACTTACTTAACTAATATTATAACTATGTAATTAATAGACTTTATACTTAAAATAAATTATAAACTAACTTAAAAAACATAAAAACTACTAGTATATCGAATACCTATATCGATTACCGATGATTTGCCATGGCCTATTAGCCACGTCATCATCGTCATCTAAGCGTTAAATTCCGGTTGCAACGCAAACTTTCACTTCGATACCCGGATAACTTTGCACGGTCTTCTGTATCTCTGATAGTGAGTCCACTGGCACGCATATCACATTTTCCAAGGTCAAGCATTTTTTGGGTCTACCCCTCCTGCCCGGCCGCGGCGGAGGCAGCATGGCTAGACATTTATAGATGACATTAATGATTTATGACAGTGACATAAAATGCCAAACGTAAAAAGGAACACATTTTATAGGTCTATTTATTTATTACATAAATAAGTAATAAATATATCGAAATCTAAATAGATCATCATCATCATCTCAGCGTTCATCCCGGTTGCAACCCAAACTTGTGTTTCGGTGCCCGGGGTCCGCTTTCCGACTTTTTCTACTCCACTGCGCACGGTCTTCGGCATCCCTGGTAGTGAGCCCATTGGCACGCATATCACCCTTTACGACGTCAAGCCAGCACTTTTTGGGTCTACCCCTCCTGCCGGGGCCCGGCGGAGGCGGCATGGTCAGACATTTGTTTCCTACGTAAGCATCCGGTTGCCGTAAAACGTGGCCGTACCAACGGAGCCGACACTCCTGCAGTTTATCCGCAATGTCACAGACATGAAGACTACCGCGAATGCGGGAGTTCATACCGCGGCCCTTCCGCGTCACTCCACACATCCACCGCAGCATATTCATCTCCGTGACACGCAGCTCCTGCTTGTGTCGCTCCAACACCGGCCACGCTTCACAGCCCTATAAAAGGATAGGCCTTAATGATGGTCTTATAGATAGAAATCTAAATAGATATCGATAAAAATCGCGCAAGACACGGTCACATCTCTAAAGAATAGGAACGTAAAAAAGTTCCACGTGACTTCAGCATGACGGAGACTAGGGAGGGCTATTTTGTTTTCATTGTTTGAATACTGGGTGTGGTCGATAAACGCACAACTATATACGTATAGACGTGTAATAAATTAAAATTAAAGCTACATTAATTGCATAATTATTTTCTGCACAACATCAGTGGGTAGAAGTAAGGAAAGCAGGTTTTATCCATGCAGGGGCGGAGAAAGAATACTGACCTCTGCGGCCGGGGTCGGCCTGTCGTAAAAGGCGACAAAATAACCCACCTTAACTATGTGGTAGGGCACGAGCCCGTTTGGATTGCGACCGCCTTTGGTGATAAGTATGCTGCCATAATAACTTTGTGTTGTGTTCCGGCATTAGTGACCTAAGTTCCTGTTCCCTTATAGGACAGCAACGTGTTCGCGATGCCACTCGCGTTGCAAACACCCGGTAACTGCTAAATTCTAAGCGGACCGTCAGCCTGTCTGCTATCCTACAGCAATAAAAAAAGTAGACTTCAAAATACTCCACTAGCTATCTAGTTAAATTTAAAAGTCTTATTTCGATATTTTGTGGAGTTACGCATTCTGATAATTAAGCCGGCGATATGCGGTGATAACCGCTCACCACGACACCTGTCTACTACTTTACAGCAACTAACACCCTCTGTGGCCAAGAGTTCACTACGTCTTTTTAAGCTTCAATCGAATTTTTTGAATTTATACTTAAATGTTACTGATAACGTAGAAAAAACAGTCCATATACGTACCGGTAATATCGTATATTATGCAAGTTTCCTCACAATGTTTTGCTTCAGGGTGGGTACCTAACAAATGTGTATGCCCATTAGGCAAGAACAACTACTTAAATAGTGCATTATCGTGGTACCCGACCTCTTAGTAGGATCTCTAAGTGTAATTGAAATTTTTTTAAGTATAACGAAGTTTCTCAATTGTAAGTCAAAAAATATCAAAATGGCGTCAATTTTGTGGCCAAGCAGTAAGTACCTAACAGTGGACAGTTTAAGCTTTCACTTAAAAGTCCGGGGTCGCTGTTCAAAATATATGGTGTGATATTTAATAAAACAATGTAATAATATGATTACATATAAAAAAATAATACATAAAACTTTTATTTGGTTAACGGTTTTTTTTATTTGTGATATAGACTTGGGAATCAACTAGAATTACTTGCACTTACCAACTATAGACAACAGTATCTGGTTATGTTTACTTCCAACGCTGTCTTGTTTTTGTACAGTAGAATTAATTGAATATAACTTCTTCGCCATTTTATAAAACTTTAGAAAAAAAAACTTATTTCATAGTAATAAATCGTGTTTGATTGTTTTATCATTATTTCTAAATGTTCCGTTTTTTATTTCTAATATTAATTTAACCTTGCATTGTTTAAGCCACTTAACACTCTGCATAAATATTTAGAACATCCATTTCTTTTCACTTAACAAAAACTTATAAAACCAAACTTTTTAATATCACATATGATTCTTGAAATGCATAATTTTGAAACCTTTTCTTGTTATCTACATTTCATTTTAAATATAATATATCTATTTAAGACTAAAGGTGGTCGCCATCCAGACGGGCTTGGGGCCCTACCAAGTAGGGTGGGTTGTTTTGTCGCCTTTTACGACAGATCGACCCCAGCCCCAGAGGTTAGTATTCTTTCTCCGCCTCTGCACGGATACAAGTGTATATATTATTCAAATAACATGACCCATGTTTGTAACGCGGAATATTTTACAAACGAGCAATGTAAATTTTATTTTAGAATTCGCATCGATTACGTTCGGGGGCTATTGCACTTCCTGAAACTAGACAGCCTTGACAAGGCGGTTCCTACATAACAACAGTCGCGTCACGTCTATTTATTACGTCTCCATAAAGCGCGGATCATGAATATCTACACTATGTAGTTTCTATACGTATGAATCACATTGTGAAGAAAGTGGAAGTGGGTATGAAATTATATGCATTATTGGGGAATAATAGAAAAGTACGACGTACAAAAATATTTTCTAAACAATATTTAATTTACTTATTTAGTTAACCATAAAACCATTTCACCATTTACACGATACAATATTTTACGAGGAAGGACTAAACTATGCGACCGTAGTATTACGAATGTCTGATTAGGTGACTCGGGACTACTGATTCGCGTGGCTGTTGCGCATTGCAACGAGTGCGTAAAAGCACGAGCTCTGCGGCCGGCTTACGAGGACTACACTCTAACTGCCATCGCTGGAAGCCGCTGCGTACTGCGTTTAATTATTTTTCTTCGGCATTATGCCAAAAAAATTACGTCATTAACAATGGAAAGATGCCATATAACTCGAAAAAATATTTTCAAATAGATCTTCAATGAACAGGGTTTTACTTGTAAGAAAAGAGAGAGCTTTCTCAGATTTATACGAACTTTTTTAAACTTTAAAAATTTATACGAACAACAACAGTAGTGCTCAGTATACTTTGTATTCTTTGTAACGTAATATTCCACAACGGCTTCAATTCATAAGAGTTGATCATCTGAAAACAATCACAATTTCATCCACGAGAAGATATTTCGAGTTTCACAGCTACGGGCACTTGTAGACTGGGATGATTGTATATTGTGTTTTGAGGATTTCAATATATGAGTGTTTTTTTAGACTACCACACATTTTAGACTACCACACCTTATTTAAATAACTTAAACTGTAAAATAATCCAACCTTAAAGGACTTTGCGTTCACCATTTAACAAAAATCTAACAAAAAAAAAAAATAGGGCCATAAACACATCCATTCCTGATACTTTTTTGACTGAATGTTTATTGTTATTTACCATCCTCGTCTGGCTCTTCACGCTGACTGGTAAAACAGTGACACCAGCATTGTCCACATATTATAAAAACTGCCTGCCTGAGTCCTTTTCAACCCTTGCCCTCGCACACTTTGAATCAGCTTGTATTTTTATTATACTTTTTTAGAAAAAATAATTTTATCCTACCCTTAAAACCATCGACAGTTCACATAATGCAGATACTATTAAAAAGGTAAGCATTTACGGCTCTTAAAACTATTGTTTTTGAAGTAAATTTAACACAGTCTCCAACTTTAAAAAATATTTATTCCAATAAATATTTTATAATATGAACAGATTAAAAATATATCTAGAGCTTTATATAAATAATAATAAAATCAATAATTACGTTTCAATGCTAGGTTTGGGCCTCCCTCGATAGGAAGTGGACAGTATACCTATCCAAGGCTGATTATTTGGTCACCAGCAACTTCAGGGCGCAGGTTTTGTCACAAGGTTTTTATTCATCGTCAGTACATGATAATATTAATGCATTCATGCGAAAAAGACGAAGCGTAACTGTTTTAATTAAAGTTTAAAAAAAACACGGTTTTATTGAAAATCAAACTAAAAGGTAAAAAATAATTTTCACTAAATTTAAATTAAGGATAGTGTGTTTAACAAAAAAATGACTGTAAAAAATCGTGGGGTGGTATTTAAGATATTTTCAAAATGACTACTCCTACCAATATCTGTCAATAAAATATTTATAACAATTGACAACAAGTTCCTACCACTATTCTTAACCAACTACAACTTAACCAACTACAACTATTCATAGTTTAAATTTATTGAAAATTATTTTTCACCTCGTAGTTTGATTTAATAGTATTTTATTTTTAACTTTTTAGTTTGATCAACTGTATAATAAAAGCGTGATAATATTATAAGTAATTTATTTGTTGTCAATACCCAAGTAAATATTTTTATTAGATTAATTAACGCCTCTTCCGGTAGTGTTATTATTAATTTAACGCCACCTTCTGGCAGTGTTATTAATTAAACTCTAGGTGGCGATTCGGCAGAATTTTGAAGGGTTTTAAATGTTCAAAATGGGTAAAAAATCGAGTCGAAATCAGAAAAATTGAAACATCCGTTACATACAGGTCAAGTTAATATAAATCATGTAAAAAAGAGCAAAAAGCCACCATCACGCGGTGTTTCTAGACGGTCACCCATCCAAGTACTAACCGCGCCCGACGGTACTTAACTTCGGTAATCGGATGAGAACTAGTCCGAAAATTCTTTTACCCGAGGATCCTGGTAAGGATAATGATACAAATTATACAGATTATTGTATAGTCATCGGTCCTTGATAAGTTTCAAATCAATCCGTCGTTTTGAAAGCGATGAAAATCACGTTCAAAGATTCCGTTACATAGGTTCATAGATACATGCCAAGCTAATAAAAGCGTGTTAATAAAATAAATTACGTGACTAAATTTACACGTGAACTGTTTCTACGACATCCTCCGTCTTTCTTCTCTTCTTTCCTTCCAGATTCGCGTAAATATCTTCAAGGCTGCGCATTTTCGTTTCAGGAACGAAAAATATTAAGTAGAACACGTTAGCTAAACACACCGCGCTGAAGATCCAGAACGTGTTGTGGTAGCCGATCCAGGTGTTGAGGGGCGCGAATATTTTCAGAAGAGCGAAGTCTGTTCCCAGTGACATCGCTATTATTAGCGTTGTCACTGTTCCTCGAAGCTGAAAACATTATTCAAAATTAAACCAGAACTATTAATGACATTCATATCAACAGCCCATAACGTCACAGATGGGTTGGGACTTCCCCTAGAGGGAATGGTAATCTCTGTATGCAAGTTTTCTTTCAATGTTTTCCTCATCCATCATACGTCGTAACTATATACAGTTCAGGCGGGAAAAACTATTTAAACAGTGCATATAATCTTAAAAGTAGCTTTACAATAAAAAACTTTAAATTTGTTATTTCAGAATTTGTCTTGTCGTGGTTTCCCTGTTTTTATATCAAATATAATACTGTACAAATATAAATACAACTATTAATTAATGTACAAATATAAATTACGATTTTCGGGCATTCAAAAAAGATGTGTTGAAGGATTCCTTCAGCTAGACCCCACTCGCATATAGATATATTAATTAATAATTATTTAAGCGTTTACGGTCCCAGGGCCAGGCGAAGATCATCTTCGCCTGGCCCTGGGACCGTACTGGATAAGAGTCCCGGCAGACAGAGAGCAATGGAAGCAGTTGGAGGAGGCCTATGTCAAGCGACACACCGAGCTAAGAGACATTCTATAAACTATGGTATTAATTTAAAGAGGAAATAGCTCGGAACAAAAGGCTACTAATAATAATAAAAAAATTAAAAAGCGTTTACTAACGTTTATTATAAATTTAAATATTTTATTATCATAAGATTAACCTTCACGGTATTTACCAGGCCATAAACTCTTATAAAAAAAACAAAAGCGTAGGTAAGGTAATGCATTCGAATTTCGAGTGTATACTGTGTATAATTCGATTTCCCATTAGGGATAAATTAATATATCATCATGTGTATAATTCGAGCAGTAGTGTGTGTAATGTTTATTTTATTACTAATGTAATGTATTTCTAATGAATGGATTTTAGGAAAAAAATAGCTTTCTGCATTTCTCTTCCATATAAATTTTAATTGTGTCAAATTCCAAACTCCTCCGTCCGCGAATTTTTCGTAAAAGGGGTACAAATTTTCGTTTCACGTATTAATTATACAAGTATAGATACTAGTTACGTGTTTTGAATATATTGTTCCTAAATATTTTACAGGCGTTATTTTAATAATTTTTGAAATTTACATCGGTGTGTGTTACTAATTGGTATTAGTTAACTAACACGTCATTAAGTCCTACCGTTGATTCCTGTTTCATTTATTCTCAAATTTGAACTGGATTTTGTCTAATTTGAATTTGTCTTGTTATTATTTTTTATGATCTGATAACAAGACCTTTAAGTCAAAGCTTATTCAAAAGTTCGCCAGGATTTTTTTTATATAGAACAAGTTGACTAGGTCTTATGACAATGACTTTTTGTCAGGCCATTTACGCATTTCGTAAAATAAAAAAATTAATACTTGACTTAAAGGTCTTCTTAGCAGACCATAAAAGCGAATCTTAAAAAAATAGAAGGAGTGTTTTAAGAAAAATGAGATATTCACCTGGAAGTTGAACATCTCAGTCATGATAACAAAAGGCAGAGGCTGAAGACCTGACGCATCAGCGAATATGCATGTGCACAGCGCCACTATTGGCACCCAACCTGGCATGAACACCCCTATGCTTTGGAGGTAGAACCAAACTCCTAACAGGCACATGCTGAAGCCGGCTACCACGCTAGTTACTATCAATAGAGGCTGGAAAAGAGAAATGTAAGCTATGAGACTAAAATTTCTGAAGGACATCCTGTTCTGGTGCACTCTGGCGTTGAGTAGTATGTCCTCACAACTTCAAACCGTAAAAAATAACCGATACCAACAGAGCACAAACTATTTATACTCTTACGATACGAATGGTATGTTCTGGTCTTAGTGTGACCATAAATTTTGTTTTTGAAAAGGCTTAGTAGGTACAGGTAATAAATAGTTTTATTCACTGTTGTCCAGTGTCAAAGATATTGTGAAAAATTCAATCGGCATTACACACTCGGCTGGCGTTCAAATATTACAGTATTACGGAAGATTGTGAGTCTATAATATCTAAAATGTATGAGTTTATATGTTTGGTGTTATTTATATTTTTTCGAAATTTTGTAATCAGGAAGCGAAACTGACTTAACGATTTATATCTATGATCTATGCGGTGCTTTATGTTATGTGCATTATACTATACCGTCGTGTTCTCGTACAAGAACATTTAAACAAACTAATTACAATATTCAATTTAATTAGATGAGTATTTGTCTAAGAATAATAAAGAGATTAGTTTCTTAAATAAATATGATCAAGGTTTAAACCTTGTTCGTGTACTTAAGTACACGAACAAACTACGAGCAATATTAAACGAACTACCCACAGTACACGCACTTACCATAGCCACATTATATGGTGTAAGAAAGTTAAAATCAATTAGACTTTTATTTAAGTCAACCTTACCTGTCAGCTTGTATTAAATAACATGAGCTTCTGAAGTAATTATTTTTTATTTCCACAGATATAAGAGCAGGTAGCCGGCTATGGAGCGAGCTATGTTAGGTGTTTTTGATAAAATCCGAAATGAGAAAATCCAAAGAGAACCCAAGCAACCCATATAGCTCGCAAAATATGCATGCTGAAGTGGCAATGGGCCGGTCACGTTTATCGTAGAACTGTTGAGCATTGGAACAACCGAGTCCTGGAGTGGAGACCGCGTCTCGGCAAACGAAGGTAGGAGACCCCCAGTCCGATGGAGCGATGACCCGCGCAAAATTTTCCTTGCTTTTTAGCAAGAGACCGGAACTTGTGACGCAAACTTGGCTTCAACGACAACAACTTTTGAAAACGACGACATGAGCAGGAATTTTACATGTAAGTTGGAGATATCGTACTCATAGTAGCGGGCAAGGGTAGGTTAGGTTGATGCGACGTGTGAAAACGAGTAAGTAGCTTTGAAACAATAATGATCTTCATAGAATAATCTTGGCGCGGTGTAGTAGGCACACATTAAGAAGAAATTGATTGCACGGTAGGTATAGTAGCTAAAATTATGGATATGCATTCGAATCCTAATCGGGACACTTGATTCATCTGTAAGTTTTACCTGTATTATTTGGAGCCTGAACAGTTAACTTACCTTTCTCCCAGTTCGGTCTACCAATTGACAGGCTAAAAATGAGCCCACTATCTGCACAGCAGCGAGCAGGATGGATTGCTTGTTTGGCGAGAGGGCAATGCTCATGCCGGGTACCTTCCCGGCTTCTGCGAATATATGGCTGGCGTACACCAAAACAGCTATGCACCCGCAAAACTCACGAGTCAAGTTCACTATTAAGGCTACCCAGAAAGCCTTCATTGCGGTTTTATCGGAAACTGAAAGAAATGCTTTTATTATTAAGCGTAGTGGTATCGGGGACTAATCTAGAGTTTACGGGCTAGAATCCTGTAGTGCTTTCCTTTCTTTCTGGGTTGTTTTTTTTTTTGGATTGGATACATCGGGAATTTGCAGTGGTCAGCATCGGCCCTTGGGGTTGAAATCAGTTTTCCAGTTGTTAACGTAAACTAAAATTGATTTTAAGGATCGACGAGGTCTAAAAATTTAC
The DNA here is from genome assembly GCA_963693495.1 of Malacosoma neustria. NCBI lineage: Eukaryota > Metazoa > Arthropoda > Insecta > Lepidoptera > Lasiocampidae > Malacosoma > Malacosoma neustria. The sequence continues at coordinate 2,710,533 of OY856394.1, read as the reverse complement.
CCATATTAATAACAAGTTCTTATTTGAAATGTTCACGGTATAAGTTGTGTTATGTATACCAACTTGTTACACGAATGATTAATATTTTAGCAGGTAGGGACTGATATTTTGTACCAATAAGAAAAAAAAAACTGGAGATAGTATTCTTAAAATATTTTAGCAATGCGGGTCTGAAGTACCAGCTCAATTTTACACGCTTTATTATTTATTTATTTTTGGTCTCGGGGAAAACCCTCTCTTGACGGGTTCCCCCGGCCCGGGGGGACCGAGGGACCGAGGACTCCGGGAAAGATGTTCGGCCATTCGACTACCCACTAAAAAACCCTGCTGTTCTCCTATCGCCTACGCCCGGGCCTACGGAAATGTGGCCTGCCGATCTCGTGGCCCGGGCCGGCGCCGGCCCGCCCTTTCTCAAGGCGGGCCTCTTCTAAAGTGTTGACGCCAGGGGGTCAGGGTTTCGTCCCCCCGGCGCTCTCCTGTGTTGACTCAAGGAGTTAAGGGGGGCCGTGGAACAGCATGCGGCCCTCTCCCTCGCGGCAATAGTGCGGGCGGCGGATCCTCCCCCGAGGGGCTGCCCGCGGCCGCTTTCTACGGCGGCCGGAGGTCGTTGCTTGCCCTCCGGCGCCGACGACGTTGGCTTGTTGACTCCCGCTCCCGCTCCGCCGCCTCCTTTGCTTACTGCCTCGCCGGAGGCGACGTCCATCCAGGATCGCCCCCGACCATGGACAGAACCAAGGCCGGGAGCGACAGGTCCGCGGCCAATTCCGGACGGGACTCGCATCCCCGTCGCGTGCTAGTCAGGCGTGGGTACTACGCTTTATTAACTTGACCTGTATGTATCTATGTAACGGAATTTTCGGACTATATTCATATCCACTTTGATCGATCTAAAAATTTCAAAATTTTGCACACTTGTCAAGATCTAATGACAATATACAAATTTAATAATTTTGTCCCATAGTCCTTATCAGGATCACCAGGATTAGCGCTTTCTTTTTCTTCTGCCGGAAGTTGGCGTTAAATTAATAAAACATTCACTCATCGGGAATTAACAACCAATAAATTAAAGTTTAAAAACACACCTCGCCATCCGCGAGGCGAAGGCGGCGGCGTGGGGGGAGCTCATGGCCAGTCTTAACCAAGATCCTTGGGGGCTTGGGGGCGAGCTTACAAGACGGTACGGGGCAAGCTCCGCCCGTGGGCGCCCCCACTGACAGAGAGTCTTCCCCCACGCCAAGTGGACGGTTTCGTCGGCGCTCTGTTCCCCATGAGGGCTAAGCACTCACCTCCTGCCATGGTCCCGCTTCAATGGGATGAGGGGGACCCTAGCGCGGACGATGACCCTGCGCTCAACGTAGACCGGGCAGAGCTGGGGGTAGCGATGTTGCGGCTGAATGTAAATGCAATCACGTGTATAAAGAGCCAGGTGGAAGACGCAGTGAGACCCGTCTTGGATTATTGGATGGATAGGCACCACGGTGCCCTGACTTTCCGCCTGACGCAGGTCCTCTTGGGGCACCGTTGCTTCGGGAGGTACCTGTGTCGCATAGATGACATCAGGGTACCACCAATTCAGCGTGGGCGTCGAGGAGGACACGGTGACCCACACTGTCGCCGTGTGCACAGCGTGGCGCGAAGAGCGCCGCACCTGAATTGGAATTAACTTATCGCTCCCGGCCCTGGCTCTGTCCACGATCGGGGTCAACCGGGATGGACCGCCGTCGCATCCTTTTGCGAGGCAGGTTTTTCCCCGAGACCAAAAAAAGGTGCTTATACGATATTTTTAAACTACGAGTAACTTTGTATTTCTAAATGAAACCAGTAAAAAAAATGATAACGATTGATATCGAGCACCCTACGCTTTGTAGAACAGTTACATTAATTTTCTCGTCAATAATTTTATTCTTATGTTATGAAAAATTTTTAATTTTGTAGATTTTTAATAGTATTAACATTTTGTACAGTCTACAAAATGTGATGTTTGGACCATTTCCAGTTTATTATATATTAGTATGTAAGTTTGAAATTTGTGGTGTATGATCATTGTTGAAGTAATTATATAAATTTTGTACAAGTGGCCTCGTGTCCAAAATAATCTGGGAATCCCTGTTCTAGATGTTAAGACTTCTAATGCGTGACGTAAGCGGTTTATTGTTTGCAAATAACAAAAAGCCGTTTGGCAAGCACTTTAATTTATACAATTGAGTACATCAACAACTGATCGTCCTTGATACAGACCATTAATGATCATTTACATGTAATTTGGTTGTATACTCCGGTCGCAAGTCGCGCGGTCAATTGGCAAGCGGGCGTTTCAATTAGGAGCTTCAATTATACCATAATAAATATTTATAACAGTTAGAGTCTTTGTATTCTTGGTGTCGCTCTTCCATGCTTCCATTCCGGTCTCGAGTATGGGTGGTTATTTGCAAAAATATGTGAAAAGTAGATCGTAAACTTAAAAGTAACAAACTAGCGTTTATAGTTTGGCCATGCTATGCCAAGAGAAAACTATCATATAAGTAGGAAAATTATAGAAATGAGAGTGGGTGGATACAATACGGCTAACAGAGGAGAGTGGAAGGAGAGAACATGTGCCTATCTCATGTAATTTTTTTTATTTATTTATTTTTATTTATTTGGAAGACATACAATCACAATAAATCTCAATGTAAAGATAACATATAAAAACAAATCAGTAAAGTTTCCACTTAAAGGTAATACACATTATTGTATCATCTAATAGAATAATAGTAATGTCATAAATTAAAATTATAAAATACATTAAAAAAAGAATTGAGAGATCTAAACTTAATACTATAGTCATTTAGATAATTCGATTATTTTTGATTTAAATTTACAATGTTACAGCAAAAAATGTCTACACTGGTGTAAAATTTCTCATCGCGATGAGACCCCATATATCAAGCTTTGATGTTAAACCTAGGCCTATCAAGAGGCCATGAATGGTTGAATTCATTAAATTCTATCTCTCAGTGATCACACGAGTTTCTATTCGCCGGTTTGCATCAAATAATGCCTATATCATTTCTTTATCACATAACATGAAAATTGCCAGATTGAAATTTTGAAAACCAGTTTTGGCACTAGCGTGATGTCAATACATCTTCCGGTAGTAAAAAAGTAAAATATGCCGAAAATACTGCTTTTCACCCTCTATATTAGAAAGGGCACCAACCAAAAATTACTGTGTGGAATCAGTAAGGCTTTTTTACAGACAAGCCTTGCTATATAAGCTATTGAAACAAATAAAGATCATGCGACTCAAGTGTGAATTAAGCTCTCTGTCGGGGAAAACGAAACTAAAAATCTCGTGTCACGGTGCTTTGGTTTGATTTTGATATTTTTTATTTGGCTTTAACAAATATCTATAATTTCATCCTCCTAAATAACACATGTCCACTGATGTCTAGCAATACTAGAAGAATTAAATTCGCCTCTGGCTTGAGAGAATTTTATAACCAATGCTCATTGACGCTCGGAAATTCCCATAGAGGGGATGGACAGATGACCCACAGCGGATTTCATGTCTCTACGGTACATCGTACCGAATACATTCCTTCACTATCAATATCTAGGGTTATTTTCGACTGCCACTGAGTCTAGCTAATACTTACACAGAAGTCTTGGTGAAAACTTGGGGTCGCATGTCTGTTCGATGATCAGCCGGTCCACTTCTTCGGAGACAGATCTGTCATCTGCTGGAAGGGAACGTAGCCAACCGATAACTTTGGCGGTATCCTGGAACATTTTAATTGGATGTAAAAGTGAATGTTAAACAGGGATAGCACTATTATACTATTCTTATTATAACGCTTGTATAACATTAACCGATTGTTCTTTCGCTCGTATAATCATTCTGGACTGGTCCACAAATTTCAAGTCTTTTATCCGGAAATGTTATAATGCCATAAAAATCTAATAAAGGAACAGAGCATCTACCCTCCGACATTACAAAAACTTTAAGCCCCGTTTTTTATTTTTCGGGGTAGTTCTCTAACATCATCATCATCTTAGCGCTAAATCCTGATTAAAAGTTTCCAATTGTTCCTTCTCCGCTTCGCACAATCTTCGGCATCTGGTCATGAGTCCATTGGCACGCATATCACCTCTTACGACGTCAAGCCGGTACTTTTTGGGCTTACCCTTACTGCCGGGCCCAGTGGAGGCGGTATGGTTAGACATTTGTTCCCCACGTAAATAATTTGTCCGCTATGCCACGGACATGAAGGCTGCCGCGGATCCGGGAGCTCCTAACGTGGTTCTTCCGCGTCACTCCACACATTCACCGCAGTATATTCATCTCCGTGACACGCAGCTTCTTCTTGTGTCGCTTTAGCTTCGGCCACTTTTCACAGCCATATAAAAGTTCATTTTTTCCCTATACTAGGTTGTTAATTTTAATTTAATCTTTATAACAGATTCTCTTTTTTAAGAAAAATGCTAAATCTTATTTTATATGGATTAACATGTGTTTTTGTGATGGGTAAAAAATATCAAACTCGTGTCAAGTCACGTGTCCTGATTGTAAGAATTCATAAGACGTAAGACGGAGTTTTGATCGAGTAATACCAAGCTTATTAATAATAACTAAAGGTTTATTTTATAATGTAAATTTTAAATGATTGCATTGCATTACTTATACATATCTATTCGAATTGCGGCTTTATTACAATAAAATACAGTTGAGTTTTTGAAGTTAAAAATTTTTTTAGGCGCGTTGAGCACTTTTTAGGTGAACAATTTTTGGTATGTAAAGACCAAGAGAAAGTTGATAATGACCTATTTAAACTTTAATGCTTGATCATAAACAATTTTTTATAAACCGAAAATAATAATCTAATAGCTCGTCGATACAATTCACAAGTTATTTAGTTTTTAGTTTTCACTTTTATCGGCAGTCCCCAAAGACTGCCCCGCATGTTTTTTTTATTTTGTTGTTGGTGTTTCAACTAGCCGTCATTTTCATCAACCGAACTGAAAATTATTTGAAACGTCAAAAATCTTAATGAATATTGCCTTTTAAGTTTTGTCGTTCGAAGAAAAAAACACAACTAGAATCTTATAGTACTTTTTATTGTTTTTCAAAGTATTCACCACGTAGCTTAATACACTTTTCCATTCGCTCAAACCAGTTATTATAACATTTATTCCACTCTAAAGTGGGGGTGTTCAAAATGGCTGACTTGAAAGCGTCGACTGCTTCTTCACTGGACTGGAACCTTTGACCACGAAGAATTTTCTTAATTTTAGGAAATGTAAAGAAATCGTTAGGGCTTAGGTCAGGACTGTATGGAGGATGGTCAAGAATTTCAACTTTTTCCTGCTTCAAATACTCAATCGTTTGACGAGCGCTGTGTGAGCTTGCGTTGTCGTGGTACAGGATGATGCGTCGCTTTGAGTTAGATTTTCGAAGTACGGCGATGACTTGTGGTAAACAAACTGTGGTATACCACTCTGAGTTAACCGTTCTACGATCTCTAAGTGCAATAGTCGCAACATGACCGGTTTTTCCAACGAACGTGGCCACCATCTTCTTTGAAGTGCTTCGAGAACGAACAACTTTAGTCGGCTTTGGCTCGTCTTGAAAGCCCCAGATTGTAGATTGTTGTTTGGAATCAGGATCGTAGGCATATATCCAAGATTCGTCACCACTGATGATGTCGTAGACGTGATTTGACTCTCCTCGGTTGAACCTTTGCAGAGTTTTCTTATACCATCTGACGCGGGCCGCCTTGTGATCGTCGGAGAGCAGATGCGGTATCCAACGGCAAACTAGTTTTCTCACACCAAGCGCTTCATGCTTCACGCAAGATCTTCTGAATGGTTGTCCCTGAGATGCCTAATAGAGCCTCTATCTCTCGATACATCACATGACGATCTTCGAGAATTAGTTGTCTCACAGCAATGATGTTATCTTCAGTGAAGGCGGATTTTGGGCATCCTTCGCGAGATTTGTCACTAACACTAGTATGTCCACGCTGGAATTCTAAATACCAGCGTTCGACAGTCCGCAGACATGGGGCTTCATCACTGGACACAGATAGCTCTTCAAAACACTGAAGCCGTGTCAGGCCAAGAGGCCTTTACAATAATAAATAATTTTCTACAACTTTAGAAGATTAAAGTTGTTGAAAATTATTGCACGAACATTTTCCTTAGAAAAATTCATTTTCGTACGTGACCTGACAGATTCTAATCGACGCTATGATTAAACAATAGCATTAATCCTAATACTTTTAACTGTTTTGAGATTCAAAATTTAAACATATTCGAATATAGAACAGTTTCAAATTCAAAATTGTCGGGAAATATGGAAACGACAGAACTTAAAAGGCATGCCTAGTAAAAGTTACGCGATCGAAAAGACAGTATTATAATCTTCAAATTGTAATTAATTGTATTCAGTTAAAGCTTTAATGATGAAGAACTACGAGAACTTAATAAATGATATAAAACATTACGAGAGCGTTTTGAAATAGAACTTTTTATAGAGTTAATTGTAGTCCTGCTTAATGCCATTATTTCGAATACTAGCTTTATAAATCCTGTATGATCAAAAAGGTGAGTCTATCCAATCCAGTTTTATTTTGTAAATATTAGGTCTTTACCTATGAAATTGCCGTTTTGTATGAAAAAATTTAAACGAATTTTTTTCATGTATTTTTTTATTTGTATTAATCGAAGTAATCACCCATGCAATCAATCCATCTTTGTCAACGCAGTGGCAGTTTATTGATGCCCTTCTTAAAGAAATCAGCTGGACGGGAGGCAACAAATTCTTCAAAGGCATTTTGTACTGCCTCTCGGGTATTGAATTTTTTTCCCACCAAGAAGTTATCCAAATTATGGAAAAAGTAGTAGTCTGTAGGCGCAAGGTCTGGTGAGTAGGGCGGATGACGGAGAATTTTCAACCCCAGTTCTTGCAACTTGGAGACCGTCTGCTGTACAGTATGAGGTCGCGCGTTGTCGTGCAGGAGCAGCGCAGACGAGCGATTGACCAATGTTGGTTGGAGATGTGCCAGCTTCTCCATCATTGTGTTCAGTTCTTCACAGTATACATCTGCAGTAATGCTCACCCCGCTTGGTAAGAAGCTGTGATGAATCACACCGGCGCTAGACCACCAAACAGTGACCATCACTTTTCTAGGGGTAAGTTTTCGTTTAGGGCATTGTTTAGGTGCTGAACCAGGATCCAAACAACTTGCTGAGCACTTGCGGTTATCAAACGGAATCCATTTTTCATCGCAGGTAACAATGCGGTTCAAAATTCCTTCATTTGTGTGTCTGTTGAGCAGTGCAAGGCACGTCTCGACGCGTATTTCGCACTGGCGATCATTGAGTTCGTGGGGCACCCATTTGTCAAGCTTTTTCACCTTGCCAATTTGACGCAAATGGACCAATATTGTTTTGACGCCAACGTTGAAAGCTGCTGCTAATTCACCCGTAGATTGTGTATCATCAGCTTCCACAATCGCCTTTAATTCGTCATTGTCGACTAAAATCTTCGGACGACCGCCAGGTTCATTTTTCAGGTCGAAATTCCCAGAACGGAAGCGAGCAAACCAATAACAGGTGGTGCGTTGGTTTGTAGTGTTAGCTCCGTAAACGTCGTTGATGTTGCGTGCAGCTTGTGCCGCGTTGCTGCCACGACGGTACTCATATTCCATAATTACTCGAATTTTTAACGTATCCATGATGACGAAAAAGATTGAAATGCGATGAAAATGTAACACTAATCAATAAACAAATGACTGCTTTTGGAAAAAGAATTCCATGTTTTTAAAATAAAATTATTTGAAATTAGAATTCTTAGCCAAACAAAAATTATTTTGATTTGAAATGGCCAGTACTGCAGAACGGCAATTTCATAGGTAAAGACCTATTAAAAAAATTACCTCGTTTCTACCACATTTGATGAGGTACGAAGGTGTTTCTGGTAGACGCAACATCATGCAGAAGTGGATTAGCGGAATGGCGAGCAGTATCCATAGGACCGTGTGGAAAGGTAGCATGTCACCCAGCACGAACATTAGCAGGTTTCCTACTGTCTGGAAAGGAATTGATTATACACTCATAAAAGTTCATAAAACTTCTGCGACCTCTATTCAGTGACACCGAAACTTTCTCTTCGTATATGATTTGATGATGATATGATTTTTTGCTGAGGAACAGCCGACAGGCTGACGGACCACTTCATAGTAAGCAGTTACCGTCGCCTATGGATGTTAGCGACGCTAGGGGCACCCCTAACACGCCGCTGTCACATAGTAGTACAGGAACCTGGGTCACTTATTCCGGAACACAACACAAGGTTATTATGGCGGTATACTTAAGACCGAGGTTGCCATCCAGATGGGCTTGGGCAGCTATCATGTAGCTAGGGTTATTTGGTTACTCCGAGCCTGCACGGAGAAATTATATTATTCCCAGTATATGCAGTTCTCAACATCATCTATAATAGTGTGATCTTTTTACCGACAAACTTAAAACCTTTTTAAAGTTAAGTTTTCATAAGCCAAAAATAACGAAGTCTACATACTGTTCTTAGAAACAATATTTGACGCAATCGTATATAAGGAAAATGTATTTTTGTTTAATATGTCTTACTGCATAATGCCAGGTGTTCCCCGTAATACAAAGCCTTAATTGTTAAGTAAATAATCAATATTAACCGTCTTTTAAGGTCTTTCCGCATATATACTTGTTATTTTGTATTATTCACCAAATTATTTATGTACATAAAAATTAAGTAATATTCTGAGACGAAGTGGCGAATTATAGAAAAAGTTATTAAAAGTTATACATAATATAATAGTCGAAATCATATTATTATTTATTGTTATTTAATTAGTAATTTTACATACAAACGATCAATTTTACTTAAGTTTCATAATCCTTCTTAACACCACAACAATTTTTAAAGATTCTCTCTATTATTGATTTTTCCTAACAAGCCATAAAAATAGCGTACGTTTAGAGACTCCTTAAGATTGTGTGCATCACGTTTTCCGATGAATTGGTTTACTGGGAAATATTTCATTTGTTTAACCGATGTTTGTTGATAAGTAATTCAGGTAATTATTACAAAAATATTTGTTATAACATAACGTTCGAAAAAAAATCATAACCTCGTCTAGTCGGCCAGAAGTAAGCATAGGTTTAGCACGCCACTTACGATTTATAGTAGCTAAAAATATCGTACGATTTAACGAAGGATCACGTTAATGTTTATTCGACTGTTTCTATTCTCTTTTAGCTCAAAGAAGGAAGCTGCAAGAGAGGGTCTCCTTCAACCTGAAATTTGCCTTTTAGCATAATAAAATAAATGGAAAAGATTTTGGTACGTCCTTGTTTTAAAGGGATCTAAGGGACACCTCTCCCTTGCAATAGGTGTGATTCATTTGTCTACAACATCCTAGGAAAGCAATGCTGGAAAAGTTCACCCTGTTCCAATGCTGCGACCACATGTGGTATGTGGTGAGATTGATAAAACATTTATTACATATTTTTTTTTATAAACTCAAATTTATTGTATGTGTGAGATACATGAGCCTGCTTCTCCATGATTTCTTGAGTATTTATTTGGCAGATACTCCTGGGATCCTACACTCCATTCTAAAATGAGGGCATACCTGCGAGAATATAACGAAGGTGCCCGTCATGCCTCGTATACTATCTTCACTGATCTCCTTGACATAGAGGGGGCACACCACGAAGCTTCCACCGGAGCCGAAGCCGATAAGGGCGCGCGCGCAGATTAGCGCGATGGGATGAGAGCACATGAGCTTTACTGCCCAACCAAGCTGGTAAAAATTGTTATTATAAAATATGCAATATAATCAATCATCATCATCATCATTTCAGCCGGAAGACGCCCACTGCTGGACAAAGGCCTCCCCCAAAGATCTCCACGATGATCGGTCCTGCGCTGCCCTCATCCAACCTATCCCGGCGATCTTGACCAGATCATCGGTCCATCTTGTGGGGGGCCTACCAACACTGCGTCTTCCGGTACGCGGTCGCCATTCGAGGACTTTTCTGCCCCAACGGCCATCAGTCCTTCGAGCTATGTGCCCAGCCCACTGCCACTTCAGTTTTGCAATCATAAAATTATCAAAATTCTAGTGGAAATCTATTTATTATTATATAAAATTTACAGATGAATAAGAAGTAAATCTAAATAAAAATGACGTGCTTTTATCCTAAAGACTGCGAACAATTTGCAGTATGTATAATGTTAGTGGCCCCTTGTACAAAAACGTGCTATGAAGATCCACCTATATGCTATCCCTGCTTGCCACGATGTCCTTTGCCGAAGGTTATGTATTATTGTGAAAAAGCTGCGTGTTTCAAGGCCTCTAACTTTCTAAGAGGAAGATTGCTGTGATCCACCACTAAATTATAAGAAGATTGTGCGCAAGCACCTGCGCAAGCTGCCTGTTTCTGCATTCAAGCGCAATGAAATGCAGGACTAAGAGCAATCGAAGACGCTTGACACTGCGAATTTCCTATTTAGAAGCTCTCATGACATAGTTGTTGAATGTGATTGTGCACGGACCCCGTAATAGTCGGCGACCCAGCAAAAGTGTCACCCTGCACATCCAAACCGACACTCGGATGTTGTTTGTTCAAGAAGAAACCAATAAAAGTGTAGCTTGAGGATATGTTAGATGACTAACAACAAAATTTCGTTTCCTACTTTCAATGTGAAACCAGAAAATAATTTAAATAAAAAGGATGACTGATTTTTTTTCCCAAAAAGGGCTTAACGTCAGGCAAGCGGGCGGTTGTAAAAACTAAGCCATAACTATTGCAACATGCAACATGTTGTGCTGACCCTATATAATGTAGGATAAGGGCAGGAGGAAGAAGATTTTCATAAATGGAGATCAACAGATCTTATCTTTATGCTATATATAAAAATAGCACATCGTTTACTACTTATTTTAATAATTATGTGTGTGATTGAACGTTTGAAATCTGAAAATATAACCCATTTCAAGACTATACTACAATTTAGATAAGTTATTATAAAACATACTCCATTAATAATAGTGTTTATAAAGATAATACAAATCAACTGTCATTATCATGTATTATAATGGATCATTATCGTTTATTTTAGTTTATTGGAATTTTTATTGGTGTCGCTCATATATATGTGTAGAGTTTAAAAATAGTTGTGTGAAATTGGAATACTTTGTAAACTATGTTGTAGTTGCCCATTAATTACTACCTTTTATTGTCACTGTTGTAGTGTGTGGTGTCGCACCAGAATAGCACCACCCCATCTCCTCCCTTGGGTGTCGTAAGAGACGACTAAGGGATAGAAAGAACGGAGGATGGGCAGCAGCATCTTTCCGTGAGAGCATCACCAACTGCGAATACTGCGATCGCCAACCCGCCTGCCAAGCGTGGCGATTATGGCAAACCCCCCCCCCTAAAATGACAGATACACACAGGCCCCGGCCCCTAGTCCCCGGCGGCCCCGTTCGTGGTGGTCACGGTAGCAGCCACATAAGCGACGGGGCAGGGGGTGCGAAGAATCCCCGGGTTCGGATTCGCTACCAAGAACGACGACCTTTGGCCCTGGCAACATACAATGTCAAGACACTGCGGACCAACGAGAAGTTGGAGGAACTGGAGGAAGTTTTGAGCAGACTGCGATGGGATGTTGTGGGGTTATCTGAAGTCCGAAGACAGGGAGAGGACTCAATAATCCTAAATTCCGGAAATCTGCTCTACTTCCGGGAGGGCGACCAACTGTCCCAAGGTGGTGTCGGGTTTCTCGTTCACAAGTCTCTTGTGAACAACGTTACTGAGGTGGGGAGTGTTTCGACTAGGGTAGCGTACCTAATACTCAAAATTACCAAACGGTATTCGTTGAAGGTCATTCAGGTTTACGCTCCGACTTCGACACATCCTGACGAAGAGGTGGAAGCCATGTATGAGGACATCTCAACAGCCATCCACACTTCTAAAACCCACTTTAAAGTTGTCATGGGAGACTTCAACGCAAAATTGGGGAAACGTAGCGGCGATGAGTTGAGAGTGGGGCAATTTGGGTTCGGAAATCGGAACACCCGAGGCCAGATGCTGGCCGACTTCATGGAGAAGGAGGACCTGTATATGATGAACTCCTTCTTCATGAAGCCAGAACAACGCAAATGGACTTGGATTAGTCCCGATGGTGCCACCAAAAATGAGATTGACTTCATTATGTCGACCAAAAGACAGATATTCAATGATGTCTCTGTGATCAATTCGGTGAAAACTGGGAGTGATCACCGCTTAGTAAGAGGCACATTGAATATCAATCCAAAATTGGAGAGGTCTCGACTGGTGAAGTCTACGCTCCGACCTGCACCCATACAGATCCAAAACCCGGTAAACTTTCAACTCGAATTGCAAAACCGCTTCGAATGCCTCGGTGACTGCGTTGACGTGGACGAGTATAATAACAGGTTCGTGGAAGCTGTTCAAACGGCCGGGTCTAAATTCTTCAAGGCCAGCCGTTCAAAAAGAACCGGAAAAATCTCAGATTCTACTCTCAAATTGATGGATGTGAGACGTCAAATGACCCTTCAGTCCCCGGACGATGCTTCCCAGTATAGGCAGCTAAATAGACAGATCTCCAAGTCCTTGACTCGCGATATCCGCCGCCATAACACAGACTGTGTAAAGGCGGCTATAGAGCGTAACAAGGGCTCTAAAGTATTCGCACGAGACTTGTCTATTGGGCAGAGCCAACTGACGAAGCTGAAGACCGACGACGGCAGGGTCGTTTCGTCTAAACCCGAACTTTTGAGGGAAGTCGAGAAGTTCTACGGACAGCTATACACGACCACACGGGCACCTGTTAACAACAAGGCTAAAGACCCAAGAGCCAAATTAACCCGACACTACACCGTAGATATCCCAGACGTCAGTCTGTACGAGATTAGTGTGGCCCTTAAACAGCTTAAAAACAACAAGGCGCCGGGTGATGATGGAATTACAGCCGAGCTTCTGAGAGCTGGTGGTACTCCTGTGCTTAAAATCCTCCAGAAGCTATTTAATTCCGTCATCCTCGATGGCAAAACGCCGCAGGCCTGGCACGGAAGTATAGTGGTGCTGTTCTTCAAAAAGGGCGACAAAACCCTTTTGAAGAACTTTAGACCGATATCACTTCTGAGCCATGTTTACAAGCTGTTTTCAAGGGTCATCACGAATCGTCTCGCGCGCAGATTTGACGACTTCCAGCCTCCCGAACAAGCCGGATTCCGAAAAGGTTTTAGCACCATAGACCACATACATACGCTGCGGCAGGTTATACAGAAGACGGAGGAGTATAACCAGCCACTATGCTTGGCGTTCGTGGACTATGAGAAAGCCTTTGATTCGATCGAGACCTGGGCGGTGCTTCAGTCTCTCCAGAGGTGCCACATTGATTATCGATACATCAAAGCGTTGAAGTGTTTGTATGAAAACGCCACCATGTCAGTCCGTCTCCAGGATCAGAACTCGAAGCCTATCCGACTGCAGCGGGGAGTCAGACAAGGCGATGTCATATCGCCGATGCTGTTCACTGCTGCGTTGGAAGATGTCTTCAAGCTTCTGGACTGGAACGGACTGGGCATCAACATTAACGGTGAGTACATCACTCACCTTAGATTCGCAGATGATATCGTAATCATGGCTGAAACCATGGAAGACTTAAGCCATATGCTTGATGGCCTCAATACAGCTTCCCAAGGAGTAGGTCTCAAAATGAACATGGACAAGACGAAAATCATGTCTAATGTCCATGTCGCACCTACCCCCGTAACAGTTGGGAACTGTACTTTCGAAATTGTTGACGAATACGTCTACTTGGGTCAAACGATCCAGTTAGGCAGGTCCAATTTCGCGAAAGAGGTCACTCGTCGAATCCAACTCGGATGGGCAGCGTTCGGGAAGCTCCGTAAAATCTTTTCGTCCCAAATACCGCAGTGTCTCAAGACGAAGGTTTTTAACCAATGTGTGTTGCCAGTGATGACATACGGAACGCAGACGTGGTCGCTAACTATGGGCCTTATGAGAAAGCTCATGGTCGCTCAGAGAGCAATGGAGAGGGCTATGCTCGGAGTTTCCCTGCGAGATCGAATCAGAAATGAGGAGATTCGCAGGAGAACCAAAGTAACCGACATAGCCCGGATGATTGCAATATAATCAATAACGTCCTAATTCATAGCTCAGTGGACCCTTGAAGGAACTTTCAATCACTCCCCTAAAGAGTCGTAAGTGACACATAGATTACTTTTGCTACTTCATGAAGACCACAGCTAGTTTGGCATATGAGTATGAGCTGTACATAGAGTGACAAATACATATCATCTACAAAGATGATCCTGCTGGTCCTGATCAATTTGCACTAAGAAAGTAAAACACATCAACACACAGACGGCTCACTCAATAGCCAGCAGTTACCGTCGCCTATATATGTTTGCGACGCCAGGAGCACTGCGCTCACACCGCTGTCCGTATAGGGGCACTGGAACCTAAGTCACTTATGCCGGAACACAACACATGGTTATTAAAGCGGCATAAAGATCCCCCTCCATGCAGGGGCGGGGAAAGAATACTAACCTCTGCGGCCGGGGTCGACCTGTCGTTAAAGGCGACAAAACAAACCACCCTAGCTACGTGGTAGGGCCTCAAGCCCGTCTGGATGGCGACCAACTTTGGTCTTAAGTATGCCGCCATAATAACCTTGTGTTGTGTTCCGGCATTAGTGAGCCAAGTTCCTGTACTCTTATAGGACAGTAGCGTGTTCGTGATGCCATTGGCGTTGCAAACACCCATAGGCGACGGTAACTGCTAAATTCTAAGCGGGCCGTCAGTCTGTTTCCTGTCCTACACCAATAAAAAAAAAGATTGATCGCAATTGATATACTTACAGCTGTAGGGACAGATGCAAACAATAACGCGTTCTTTCGCCCAAACTTGTCGGCAGCTACACCATATATGAAGACTGCTATTGGCGCGAAAATGAACATGATAGAAGCCATCCAGGATACATCTTCTTCTGACGACGTGAAGCCAGAAGGTGGGTCCTCACCCATGAGTGTCTCTTTGTTGGGAGATATCCAGCCCATAGCGGTTCCGTAAGCCACGATCGGCAAGCATACTGTCGGAGATAAATTAGACGATGAGAAGAGGTGGTATTGTCAAGCTGTCACGAAGGATGTAAGAAATTCCGGTGTAAACTAGTTAACCTGTAATGACTAAACTCTGGGTCGCGGATCCAGCGATGGCCACCACTTATTACTACGCCATACTACACCATAATTACTACGCAGCGTCGGTAAAAGAAAATATTGGTAACTATTAAGTTCGGTACGCTTGCGGCGGACACGGGTTCGATTCCCGTCTCGCGCGGGTGTTTATATGCAATATGTATTTATTTATTAAAGAAAAATAATATGTATTTTTGTTAGTATAGTAATCTAGTACCGGTAACACAAGTGCTACGTTTACGTTGCGACTAGATGGCGCTGTGTGAATTGTCCCTATATATCTATCTATAATTAATCATTAGGCAATTTAAATAACTTTGTTTAAATTATAGATTAGGAAAAGCATGAATGAGTAATTAATTTTATTAGTTTGTTATGTTATCTAAGAATTCATATTATGTAAATAATAAAAAGTTGGATGCCAAATGTAAATTTCACCTCTGTTTTAATAATTCATTCGTATAAGGGTGGGGAGAGTGGGTTAAATTAAGCGTCTTCTACGACAAGTTACAGATAAAATAAATACTATAAGAAAGAAATGTTAAAAAACGAACGCACTCAATTTAATATCGTATATTGTTGAAAATAGATATAAATATCGGCTGATGCTCCGTTCGGAGTTAATTTTCGATATAATTCCTACATACATACATATATATAATCACGCCTCTTTCCCGTAGGGGTAGGCAGAGACCACTTCTTTCCACTTGCTACGATCCTTACATACTTGTTTCGCTTCGTCCACTTTCATTATTCCCTTCATACATGCCCTTCGGTTTAGGGTACTCTTGACCTGGCCTTTTTTCAAGACGTCCCTGATGTGGTCTTAAAACGTCCGCCTAGGTCTACCCCTTCCAACACTTCCATTCACACTCGCCTTATACACTTTTTTCGTCAATCGTTCTTCATTCATTCTCTCGACATGGCCAAACCATTTCAGCATACCTTTCTCTATTTTTGTCACTACATCTTCTTTCAGACCACAACGTTTCCTTATCTCACTATTTCTTATCCTGTCACTCAGTTTGACTCCTATAATTCCTACAATATAAAATATGTATGTAATATGGAGGGTTTATACCCTAGGAGAACAACCTCTTATGGAAGAGCAGTTTAAAAATAACGGTACGCTGTAAATTATAGTTCAGTACTATTATTGATCGAAGTCAAAAACACGCTAGAATGCAGCAGTCACAGTGTATACTATGAATATAGCTGCAGATGATGAAGTGAGCCGAATTGAAAATTTTCTATGTGACACTAATGACTTTTGGCGCTTTACTTTCAAATTTACACTATTGCTGTTGATGCTGTAGTGCTATTCCCCTTATGGTCGGCTTAACTATCAGAATACGCAACTCCATTTGGATAAACATTACAGGGGCAAGAAAAAACTTTGTTTTTGGTATGTGCGGGTAATATTTCACTCTTATCAAATTTGCCATATTTTTTTAGAAGATACGAAGTAATCCAATAGATGGGCTTCAAAATATTCCACTAACCATCTAGTTAAATTTATAAGTCTTATTTCGATATTTTATGGAATTCCAGTCTGATAATTAAGCCGGCGACATGTAATATGTACGTAAGATGACATATTATGTTCGATTAAAGAAAACAATATTTGATATATGAATTTAATTTTTATTTTTTTATTGCTGTAGGACAGTAGACAGGCTGACGGTCCGCTTAGAATTTAGCAGTTACCGTTGAGTTCTAGAAGTGTTCTGAATACTAATTACAAATTTGTATAGACCACGGCAACCAGCTTGTTATTAGCAATTAAAGCCCTCATGACTTTGCGGTCAAGAGTCAATTGCGCTGTTACGTCCACATTTAAAGCATTCAGCCCGTTGTGTAGAGAACAAAACAAAATTAACATGTTAATTTTTAGCGAACCTCTACCGTTAGTTAAACGAACTATTTTGTTAAAACTTGCCAAAATGTTAGATTAAAGATTTAATTCACATATCCTTGTCAGAATTTTAAAATATTGACCAATAATGTGGGCTTTTCATCAGCACTTAATAAGAGCCCTGGTACGTCTTTTTCATTTTTTAATTCGAATTCTGCATACAAATAATCAATACTCACATAAATATTAAAAAATTGCAGAGCGGAGCATAATATTCCGAATTCAAGCTAAAAAAGTATTTTTTGATACTGTCTTTCAAGTTTTCTACGGCACGAATAATCAATCTAGTAAAAAAAACATTTAAAAAAGAAGTTAGACAAAAATAAAAGCAGCATTTGAACTAGCGTCGACTTTTAACCATCCATCATTTGCTATCCGGTTAAGCTTTCTCTTTGGAGTCCAGGGCCCGCTATTAACGTCACATACGATCTTACTACGCATCATTTTGCGTTTATGTCCTTTCATAAAATTACTCGTCTTTTACTAACTTTGTGTTTTTTGAATTAATGGCCTCCAAGATGGCCGGCTTTTTACAATAGAAAATTCTCTACTAAAAGCTAATTTATAAAAGTTTGGTCTATTAATTGAATATCAAATATATTCTTATTTAGCTTAAAAACAGCAAGGGTATATTCATGTGTATGGGAATAAGATGAAGGGAATAAATGTTTTTATTATCAGGGAGGTAATCCTCATAATAAGGGGAGGAGCATGGGAAAATTAAAAAGCTGAATTTCAGATGCGACTAGAATATAATTTGCACTTACCAATTATAGACATCAATATCTGGTTGTGTTTACTCCCAACCCCAACTTCTTTGGAATTAACTGCATAACACTTTCTCGCCATTTTGTAAAAACCTTTCTGCAGCTATCCTTTTTAAAATGTACAATAAAAAACTGATACAAGACAATGGAAATTTAAATTGGATCTATAACATAAAAATTTAAGTTTAAAAATAATAATTATTTTTGTACATTATATCCAGTCTTTAATATTTTTATTGTTGAATTCAAAATACGGCTTACAAATATTTTATTTATTTGTCAATTTTTACTATTCACTTAACAACACATTTTTATTTAAATTTAACACTTAATTTTTTTTTATATCACTATTACTCAAATTACTTAAAATATCATAATATATTTTTATTATATGTTTTTGGTTTTTTTTTTATTAAAACTTTATGGATGGAATCGTGCGGTCGATCGTAGACGATCGCGTGATTGCGACTTGCGAACAGATATGCGTCCGCGCAGAATTGTGTATATGTTTTCCTTTTATATGTATAAATAGAGTTTTGAGCAGCCCAGGTTCTTCCCACGACTGTGTCACTTATCTCCTGTATAAAGCTCTTCAAAAAGTTTTATTAATGTTAAACTTTTTCAGTGCATTAATTATTGTCAGTTAACTAACTCATCTTTCCCTTGATTGTTACCTTGTGTGCTCTGGCATAAGGGATTCAGGCTTCAGTTTTTCTTCGTGGACGGCAGCGTGTTAGTGGTGCTCTTGGTGTCGCAAACATCCTAAGCGAAGGTAGCTGTTTACTATTAGATGGGCCGTCGGCCTGTCTGCTGTTTTACAGCAAAAAATAATTGCATGTTTCATCATCCGTAATGTCCAAATGACCCAGATGGAGTAACGACGCTGGTCTTAGTGGCTAATACCACAACTGGATCCAATTTAGATTACTGATCATTGTATTGTTGTTATTGTACCTAATATTTTTGTTATTTTACTCTGAATAAAAGATATTTTATCTTTCTTCTTCTTTGTAATCTTGACCATCTAGATTATATTAGATCATATTTTTTAATATATTTCCTAATAAAACTAATCGTTTTTAATTGCTGGTTCAATACAATGTAGTAAGCCTGGTTTTGTTACATAAAAATAGAAGAAATAGCTCAAATTTCTTGTATCAAGCAGTCGATATGTGCTTTTTATGTAATAACTAATAATACATTAATTTAATTTTATTATTACTCCCGTGGCGGTTGAATTATTATAATTTATTATTATTATTCAAAATATATATTTGTGTGTTTGCCGTGGTTTTGCTCTTAAAATACATATTGCGATGGGCCACATTGCATTGTTCTTATTAAAGCGCAAACTCTGCTGACCAAGGGGTCAGGTATGTGATCGTAGTCAGAAATCTCATTATCCGTGCCGTACTGCTTGGTGTATTTGTACTATAAGTTTTGTGGTTTTAGCATGGTGGATTTTATAAACCTGTTCGAAGCTCAGGATACACTATGTAATGATGTACTAGTATATGAATTGTTCAAATCTTGTTTTAAATAAATATTAAGAACAGAGAATGTGTATAAATACCTATCCAAATATATAGATATTATCTAACCTATGTTGGTAACCTAGGAAAACAAAAACGTTAATATCCCGGTTTTAAAAAATCTACTAAAATATGTGAATAATCTTTCGAGTCATGGGTGAGTTATTTCAAACATCCAGCGAGGGCGATTAGGGAACAATAACAAATAATCAGTAAGTGTAATGTCAAAGACAATGAATAAGATAAGGTCTATTTTTAAAAAGCTATCTCAGTAAATTGAAGAGATATTAAAAAACGGATAGCACAGATCGATCGGGCGTGCCCAAAAACCCCCATTTTGACACCAAACCTTTTTTTTTTTTTATTTTTTTTTTTTTTAGGCCGCGACGACCTCATGATCCCCAAATTTTAAAGAGTTGTGGCCCGTGAGCCAGAACTCTTAAATCCCTACTACTAATTAGATATACCACAGGGCGTCTTTGGGCCATTACTATTTAATTATAACCGTAATTTTTATCATCTACTTCAAACCCTGATAGGTACAGCTTCAAATGCCTTTCATTTGACTAACTTTGTTACAATATAAAATAATAATTATGGAGAATTTTTACAATAATTTATTTGGTGTACACGAACATACTCAAATAAATACGAATTATTATATCTAATCTTCCTAAAGGAAGTAAACCTAATTTTGTCTTTTATTGCATGCCGAAATGTCGAATAAGGCATCTTTGTACTACGTTATCTAATTTAAAGCATACATTTTGCAAATAAATACAATGTAATTAATACAAAGATACATTGTTTTAATTTAGTAATAAAAGAACCGAAGATGGAATGATAAAAATGGCTTTGGAAGTTGTCCAGCAAGAATTCAAATCAAGCAAACGGACTTTTGGTTGTACGGGGTATATTGCAGACCAAGATCAAGTTCTTGGGAACATATTAACAAATATTGTTTTCCAATTTAAATTGAAATATTGATAGAGCGTTGACTCTAAAACTAACTCTACATGTATATAACGGATACGTTTGCATAAGACGGGAATCTATGACGCAGTGGGTTATTCAAATTAGATGATTATTTATGTTTTGCCATTATAACCTATAACCGGTTGCCCTTGAGGTCCCTGCTAGGACAGGGCTACTACTTAAAGAGACATTTGATAAAACATAGACAACCAAGGCTAACCAGCCGAATGTCCGAAACTCCAATAAAATCCCAAATTAATTTTGTATTTTCGTGAAATGGAGAAAATGTCATAGAAGGAATCCGATACAAGCAGGTATGGGCAAGCTTATTACTTGCATCACGCCTCGCGTTGCATCATAAATTTGTGTACTAACCGTTCCCGCCCGCTACGCTGGGCGAACAACAGAAATAAGTAAATAAAAAGAATAGAAAGATTGAATGGAATTAAAAAAGTAAGTAGCCTAAAACCATCTATGAAAAATTTTGCGTCTAATAATTGCAGTCACATCCCGACGTGTTTAAGTGTTAAAGTGGTGGTGCGTCAAAAGAACCCCATTTTGCTTTAAATATATTTATACATACATAATGTTATTAATATATTCATACGAATTTGTTATTTATAAAACAAAACTGATTGCAACGAATCCAAGATCTGGGATATTCCCTTTTCAATATAAAATATTTCTACAGAAACTCGTCACTTGGCTTTATCTTTTACATGACTGATTACAGTTCTCGCAGACATGTTTTTTATTTGTCTGGGTTTATCACATACGGCAGACTACTGTCATCATTTTGCTAAGATTGCAATAGAAACAACAAGAAATTAAATATCAATTACAATAATACAATGGATGGTTTTAGAAATATGGAGAATATTACAAAATACAATAAACTTAGTTTTTCCCATACTTTTAAAGGCATGAATGGTGCGACAGTTAAAAATGTTCTAGATACGTGGTATTAAATAAATTGTTCTTGGTATTTTAATTATTCGGAAATGGTTTTGAGACACAATATCTATTGTCGTCAAAGGAAAGGTAAAAAGCACTGCATCACACGAAACTCTTGCGATGGACTGCTCAAATCAAGGTTGTTGTGGTTGCTCACTTGAAAAGGAAGGTTTAAGAATTGAATAAAAAAATTAAGCATTAATACAAAGTCACAAAGAAAATTGTTGCTCAAAGCAGTCACTCACGAGCATGGAATCTCGCGCAATTTATCGTTCATAACGACCGGGTACACCTGATATGTTTTGCAACTTTTTAGTTCTTTTTAGTATATTGTTTAGAACTGTACCTAGCTTACGACCTTTCAAGTCACCAAAATAAGTAGGGTTGCACTTGCGTTATGGATACTAGATAGTTCATATACTATTTATGTACTTTTCTTTTGTAATTAAATACATATTATAGATAGATAAACACATAGACGTGAGACGGAAATCGAACCCGTGACCTCCAAGGGCACTGCGAAGTGGGTTATCCATTACCCTGCGGATCAGATCAGAAAGACTTGGGGTTCTGAAACTGCCTCTAGGTCTTTTCTTTGTAACTATAATACAAGTTCAATGAGTTTTAAAAGGACCTGGGTTTGATTTTTATTTCATTATTGGGACTATATTTATGATCTCTTATGGACGTGTAGTAAATTCAAAGCTATATTCAGTTTTTTTCTGCAGAGTTTTGGCTAAAAAAAATTACTACTTGACATCTTAGTATGGAGAAATATTTTGTATGGGAATGAAGTTGATAAATTGTCCAGCTGTAAATTATAGTTCAAATCCCCGCCAGAATTGCTCTAGTGCAACTACAGTATTTGATATGAATAACGGAACACAACGTTGTGGACGAATTGAAGTATACTGAATTCAAAATTTTAATATTTTTGGCAACTAGAGAAGTTAGGAACAGAACAGCAGTGGCGTAGCTACATAGGGGCTAGGCGGGGCAGTGCCCCGGGGCCCTCAAGCTCAGGGGGCCCTCGAATCCTTACCAGAAATCTCGATCGAACTGAATTTTTGGAAATTTCTCCCATTTTCAAAATAAATATGACAAGTTGCAACCCCACTCTAATCATGACAACTCAGTTGAGAGAAATTCAAAAGTTATGCCTAGGGAATTCCCCTAAATTCTTTCTGTAGGTTGGCAGTGTTGTCAATTTGACGGAGTGATATGTGCGTTTTATTACTCATCGATGTGCGTTTTATTGTGAATTCGAGTTAAGATTTTTTTCGAGAACAGTTAAAAAATTAATGCTGTAATTTGCTTCACAAAGGAATAATGTTTGATGTACGGGAATTCGAGATTGGAAGCATTTATCAGAAAGAATTAAACAACACAGTTGTTCGAGTGGCCATTCGGAAGCATGTGCTGTGTATGAATTTTGAAAAAAAAACGATACTAATACTATCGACAAAGAACTTGAAAATGAAATTAGCAAAGAAGCATCATTTTGGAAAATGGTTTTTCAAAGGTTATTCGATATCATAGTTACCTTAGCAAAGAGTTCTTTGGCTTTGAGAGGACATCAAGAAGATTTAAGTCAGGAAGGATACCACGGAAATTTTCTGTCTTTTGTAGAGCTTGTCGGCCGACATGATCACATTTTGCAGCAAGTTTTGGATATGCCCAAAGGTAATAATAATTATTTCTAAGTTTTTTTATCGTTTTATTTTGTTTATAATTATTAACTGTTTAATATCAGAACTTTTTTGATATTGTGTTTTTTTATGTTTTTAGGATCTACAAGATATCTGAGTGCAACAATTCAAAATGAAATGATTGAGAGCTTGGGGACCACACTCGAAACCCAACTACTAGAACAAATGAGAGAGTCACCGTTTTTTGCCATCATAATGGATACGACACAGGACATATCGAAGGTAGATCAGATAAGTATTGTTGTGAGGTATGCAGTAATAATCAGATCGGAAAATTGATATAGAAGTAAAAGAAGTGTTTCTAGGCCTTTATGCAGCCATCAAACATGGCGCAGTAGATTTAGTCAACCAAGTGACAACATTGTTTATCAACAAAAATATTGATTTAAAACAATGTGTGGGGCAAGGCTATGATGGAGCCAGTGTGATGAGTGGTATGTATAATGGTGTACAAAAACATATTAAGGATATTCAGCCTAACGCAGAGTGCGTACATTGTGCCACTCATAATTTAAATTTGGTGATAAATGATGCCGTTAGGAGTTGTGTGGAAACACAGATTTTTTTCGCAACGTTGCAAGATTTGTATAACTTTTTCGAAAACAGCATCAAACATTGGGATCTACTGTCAAAATTCACTGGCGAATCGGACAACAATCTAAAAAAACTAAATCCGACTAGGTGGTCCAGTAGGGTCCATACGATATCTGCAATAAAACTTCGTTGTTTTGATATTATCAAAGCATTATCAGAAATAGTTCTAAAGAGTACTAATAAAGATGAGCGTAGTGAAGCAGAGATTATTAAAACAAAAATGCTAAATTTCGAGTTCGTGTTGCTTTGCGAATTCATGCACAGTATATTGAACGACAACAATTATGCATCCAAAACTTTACAAAATGCAACATCAATTTGGGCGAGGCGAGTAATGTTTTAGTAGAGACCAAAGCAAAGTTGCAAATTTATAGAAATGATTTTGAATTATTCAAATGCAAAGCCAGTGAAACTGCAAGAAAATATGGTACCCATTTTCAAGAAAAAAGGCAAAGAAAAGTTAAAAAACATTTTGATGAATTAGCTGGTGATCACCGATTTCCAAACCGAGAAAAAATATTTAAAATTGAGATTTTCAATAATGTACTAGACACAGTATTATCTCAATTAGATACACGTTTTATTGGTATGAGTGCAGTCTGTCATATATTCGATTTTCTAACACCAACATTTTTATTACATGTTGATAAAGCAACTTTATTACAAAAGTGTGACGAATTCCAAAGAAAATATTCAGATCTATTAGGCCGTAGTTTTTCACTTCAATTTATTAATATTTACCACCTAGTTTTACCTCAACTAACTCAAGCATGGACTGTTCACCAATTATGTAAGGAAATAATGAGCAAATATGGAGTGCTAGAATGCGACCTAATGGAAGTATTTACAGCAATGTTATTATTCTTTACAATTCCTGTCACTTCTGCAGCAGCTGAAAGGTCATTTAGCAAATAAAAAATAATAAAAAATTATTTAAGAAATAATAAGGGCCCAACTCGACTCCGACATTTATCGCTAATAGTAATTGAAAACAAAAACGCATTAAGTCGGGATTTAAACGAAGTCATTGATACTTTTGCGGAAACTAAAGCTAGGAAAAAATTGTAAATATAATTGTTATTTAGTCAATTGGTAGACCCGATCAAACCCTTGAATCTTCTCTATTTCGTTTTATTAGCCAAACCTACACCAAGTATTAATTGTAATTTATGTTGTTACTGTTTAATATTTTTATTACCTGCCATGCAGTGGAAAAAAAAGAGCTTAATAAGTAGCTTAGCATTTTTAAAGTATTTGTATTTATATTTCATATTTTGTTTGATAAAACCTAATCAATTTACATAGCAGTGGGGCCCCATTTTTTAATTTGCCCCAGGGCCCTTGGTTACCTAGCTACGCCACTGCAGAACAGTATTAGTAAACCTTAATTATAAGCTTAGTTCAAAATTATCTGATAAGTAATACCTAAAATATACGATGCTGTGGCAGCATTTTTCCGACCACTTGCTCACGAGATGAAATGCGCGGGGGAATATACGGATCCCGAGCAGACCCAAACTTACAGTACGACCGTACGACTCCGACAGTCACTCAGTCAGTCACGTTCGTTCTTTCGCCGCATACTGTCATGTTCATGACTCTCATGCGCACCGTGTCCATCATACGTTAATAAACATTAAGAAGAGTATGGACAGTTTAATTTCCATCCCGAAACCTCTTCAATGCTATTGTGGCGCCACCTTCATTTAACGCGACGGACACTTTCAAACACATTTCTTTTCTTTACCCTTCCTACACCTTAGGAAAGAAATGGGGTGGACATACATTAAGGCCGATATCACACGGCCTGTCTATTCGATTTAAAATAACTATTGTGAATCCGAATATACAGTTATTATTCGTGTACAGTCTGACAATGTGCCTACTATTGCATTATCTGTGACCTGACCTAAGATTGTAGTGAAGCCCCTTTATTTTTCCTTGGAAAATATCACATTTGGTAACTCGCTTTAATTATAGATATATCGTGTTGTAAGAACAAAAGTTTTATTTTGCGTTTCGAATTAAATACTACAGTATGGGTTTAGGTTTAGGTTTTAATTTAAGTTTCCAAAAAAATATTGTTATAGCGGGTTTTGCAACTACACGCTTCATATATAGCTTCAAAAAACTTTTTTACTCTTCAGAAGTGTTAAAATATTTCAACAGCGATTTAAAATTGTTTTTGATCTTTATAAATTAGATTTCTTAATCAGGGAAGGTCCGAATTTCTGAGGTCAATAGAAGCAATAGTTAAATAGCCTACTGACGGCAAATATGTAAATCCAACACTGTCAAAAGGTAAACAAGAGCGAAGCGTTTTTGAAGCAAAAGCTATTCTTATAGCCGAGACAGCCATTTACCGAATGAATTGGTTTTATGCGATGTGAGTCATTTAAACTGCACGTGCGCGTCCAGCTATTAACGGTATGACGCGCACGTGCAGTTTACACATTGAAGAATTATGAGATACATCTTTATTAAAACACTAGCTGTGCCCGCGACTCCGTCCTCGTGGAATAGTGACTTTGGGCAGCATTTTTTGGATATATCTTGTGGTTTGTTTTGGATAACAAACCCTATAAACCCTAAAATATAAATAAATGAAATATACAAATTGCGTTCGAACCTAAAAAGTCTAAAGCCTGAGCTGAATCCTATTTTTTATCATTGATGATAAAAATCAGAGGATTTATTAAATTGGATTAATAAATCCGAAACTGATCACTTTTAACTAAAACCATTTTTTCTAAAATAAAAGTAGCCTAAGTTACTCCTTGTTACATTGTTACATCAGCTATCTGCCAGTGAAAGTCCCGTCAAAATCGGTCCAGCCGTTTCTGAGATTAGCCGGAACAAACAGACAGACAGACAGACAAAAATTGTAAAAAAAACGTTGTTTTGGTATATGTACCGTGTATCCAAATGCACTTAGTAAAAAGCGGTTATTTTAGTATTACAAACAGACCCTCCAATTTTATTTATTTGTATAGATTAATCCTTATGAATTTGCATGCCTAGTGGTTAACTATATTATTTTTATTGCTGTAGGACAGCAGACAAGCTGACGGTCCGCTTAGAATTTAGCAGTTACCGTCGCCTATGTGTGTTTGCAACGTCAGTGGCATCGCGAACACGCTGCTGTCGCATAGGGGGTACAGGAATTTGGGTCACTAATGTCGGAACATAACACAAGGTTATTATGGCGGCATACGTAAGACCAAAGGTGTCCGCCATCCAGACGGGCTTGGGGCCCTACCACGTAGCTAAGGTTTTGTCGCCTTTTACGATAGGCCGACCCCGGCCGCGGAGGTTAGTATTCTTTCTCCGCCTCTGCACTGATAAAATATGTTACATCTTAGTAAGAACAAGTTTAAATTTTTCAGTACAAATCGGCAATTTATTACTTTAACCCCTAATATTATTTAAATTAGGTATTCAGACAGAGATTTTTTTTTGACAATTCACACTTGTGTTATGGGTGTAATTGGAAATTATATACATGCAATTTTCAACCTTATTCCTTAAACCATAAGGTTTATTTTCGCCTTGCGGATGTTTTCCACTTATCATGTAAATAAATATTGAATTTTGATGATTTGATTGTATGCTCTACGGCCCTCAAAATAAAGCACAATATTTACTTGGTGTTTTTTATTATTTGTTAGAAATTGAAATGAAACGATATTTTTAACTTAGCGATCGCGAAGATAACGTGATTGGTTGATTTTTTAAACGTAATATAATATATTGTTTGGTAATTGATATTTCGGCGGGTCAGTGCATATTTTCTATTGTTTTTATCATTAACACATATTTAGTTCCTATCACAATCTGTTTTTTTTTTGTAAATAAATACATAATA
Source organism: Malacosoma neustria (assembly GCA_963693495.1). Taxonomy (NCBI): domain Eukaryota; kingdom Metazoa; phylum Arthropoda; class Insecta; order Lepidoptera; family Lasiocampidae; genus Malacosoma; species Malacosoma neustria. The sequence continues at coordinate 2,682,941 of OY856394.1, read as the reverse complement.
TACATAAACACCCAGACGCGAGACGGGAATCGAACTCGCGTATCGAAGTTCATTATTCGTTACGCCACCAAGGTCGTCAATATAATATAATTACAATAAATAGGTATAAATTTAATCAAATTCAAATTTTCGATGATAACAAATACTTAGCGTATAATTAACATAATAATATATCTGGATGGGATGTATTTTTTTATTGCTGTTTAAAACCAGACAGGGAGACGGGATCCCAATAGTAAACAGTTACCGACAAGTGTTTGTGGACCAAACAGTTACCGGTAAAGCAAACATCCATGAGTATGGATGTTTACAAGGCCAGGGGCACCGCCAACACGCTACCATCCGCGCAGGAGAACTGAATCACTTATGCCGGAACACAACATTAGGTTATTATGGCGACATGCCTATAATCTAGTTGTGGGTGCCATCAGGCTCGCAGGCTTACCTCCTAGCTAGGGTTGTTTATTGACCTCTTACGACTGCCGCCCCTGACCAACAGGGGTTAGCCTACTATTGCATTATCTGTGACCTGACCTAAGATTGTAGTGAAGCCCCTTTATTTTTCCTTGGAAAATATCACATTTGGTAACTCGCTTTAATTATAGATATATCGTGTTGTAAGAACAAAAGTTTTATTTTGCGTTTCGAATTAAATACTACAGTATGGGTTTAGGTTTAGGTTTTAATTTAAGTTTCCAAAAAAATATTGTTATAGCGGGTTTTGCAACTACACGCTTCATATATAGCTTCAAAAAACTTTTTTACTCTTCAGAAGTGTTAAAATATTTCAACAGCGATTTAAAATTGTTTTTGATCTTTATAAATTAGATTTCTTAATCAGGGAAGGTCCGAATTTCTGAGGTCAATAGAAGCAATAGTTAAATAGCCTACTGACGGCAAATATGTAAATCCAACACTGTCAAAAGGTAAACAAGAGCGAAGCGTTTTTGAAGCAAAAGCTATTCTTATAGCCGAGACAGCCATTTACCGAATGAATTGGTTTTATGCGATGTGAGTCATTTAAACTGCACGTGCGCGTCCAGCTATTAACGGTATGACGCGCACGTGCAGTTTACACATTGAAGAATTATGAGATACATCTTTATTAAAACACTAGCTGTGCCCGCGACTCCGTCCTCGTGGAATAGTGACTTTGGGCAGCATTTTTTGGATATATCTTGTGGTTTGTTTTGGATAACAAACCCTATAAACCCTAAAATATAAATAAATGAAATATACAAATTGCGTTCGAACCTAAAAAGTCTAAAGCCTGAGCTGAATCCTATTTTTTATCATTGATGATAAAAATCAGAGGATTTATTAAATTGGATTAATAAATCCGAAACTGATCACTTTTAACTAAAACCATTTTTTCTAAAATAAAAGTAGCCTAAGTTACTCCTTGTTACATTGTTACATCAGCTATCTGCCAGTGAAAGTCCCGTCAAAATCGGTCCAGCCGTTTCTGAGATTAGCCGGAACAAACAGACAGACAGACAGACAAAAATTGTAAAAAAAACGTTGTTTTGGTATATGTACCGTGTATCCAAATGCACTTAGTAAAAAGCGGTTATTTTAGTATTACAAACAGACCCTCCAATTTTATTTATTTGTATAGATTAATCCTTATGAATTTGCATGCCTAGTGGTTAACTATATTATTTTTATTGCTGTAGGACAGCAGACAAGCTGACGGTCCGCTTAGAATTTAGCAGTTACCGTCGCCTATGTGTGTTTGCAACGTCAGTGGCATCGCGAACACGCTGCTGTCGCATAGGGGGTACAGGAATTTGGGTCACTAATGTCGGAACATAACACAAGGTTATTATGGCGGCATACGTAAGACCAAAGGTGTCCGCCATCCAGACGGGCTTGGGGCCCTACCACGTAGCTAAGGTTTTGTCGCCTTTTACGATAGGCCGACCCCGGCCGCGGAGGTTAGTATTCTTTCTCCGCCTCTGCACTGATAAAATATGTTACATCTTAGTAAGAACAAGTTTAAATTTTTCAGTACAAATCGGCAATTTATTACTTTAACCCCTAATATTATTTAAATTAGGTATTCAGACAGAGATTTTTTTTTGACAATTCACACTTGTGTTATGGGTGTAATTGGAAATTATATACATGCAATTTTCAACCTTATTCCTTAAACCATAAGGTTTATTTTCGCCTTGCGGATGTTTTCCACTTATCATGTAAATAAATATTGAATTTTGATGATTTGATTGTATGCTCTACGGCCCTCAAAATAAAGCACAATATTTACTTGGTGTTTTTTATTATTTGTTAGAAATTGAAATGAAACGATATTTTTAACTTAGCGATCGCGAAGATAACGTGATTGGTTGATTTTTTAAACGTAATATAATATATTGTTTGGTAATTGATATTTCGGCGGGTCAGTGCATATTTTCTATTGTTTTTATCATTAACACATATTTAGTTCCTATCACAATCTGTTTTTTTTTTGTAAATAAATACATAATATACATAAACACCCAGACGCGAGACGGGAATCGAACTCGCGTATCGAAGTTCATTATTCGTTACGCCACCAAGGTCGTCAATATAATATAATTACAATAAATAGGTATAAATTTAATCAAATTCAAATTTTCGATGATAACAAATACTTAGCGTATAATTAACATAATAATATATCTGGATGGGATGTATTTTTTTATTGCTGTTTAAAACCAGACAGGGAGACGGGATCCCAATAGTAAACAGTTACCGACAAGTGTTTGTGGACCAAACAGTTACCGGTAAAGCAAACATCCATGAGTATGGATGTTTACAAGGCCAGGGGCACCGCCAACACGCTACCATCCGCGCAGGAGAACTGAATCACTTATGCCGGAACACAACATTAGGTTATTATGGCGACATGCCTATAATCTAGTTGTGGGTGCCATCAGGCTCGCAGGCTTACCTCCTAGCTAGGGTTGTTTATTGACCTCTTACGACTGCCGCCCCTGACCAACAGGGGTTAGTATTCCGAGTCCGCTCTTACACCGAAAAAGAAATGCGTAAGAAATCCTTCCTCAACAGCGGTGGTATTAAAGGGCAATAAACCTTTTCAATTGTAGAGCATATAGAGGCATTGTCGCGGTGGCGTTGTCCCATTTTGGCGGTGTTAATGAAACAGTGTTCAGCAGACAGGTGAACGGCCCACCCGATAACAGGTGGTTACCGCTACCTATGGATGTTTGCAATACCAGAAGCATAGCCAACGCGTTGCTGGCTTCCCAAAAAGTCCTTTCATCACATCAGCATATACATACTCTTACAACAATCTCCATCCAATCTCTTAGGATCCATCTGGAACATGAGCAGGGGGCAAATACGCTACTTGCTTGGAGCCTTTACTGGGCACTTTGGAACCAACAACATGCTCATGAAGATGGGTCTAACCGCGACACCCATGTGCAGGTTGTGTGGGGAACATACAGAACGCATGGAACACCTACTGTGTACATGTGATGCATTGGCCAGAAGGCGAATGGATCTTTTGGGGGTAGGATATCCAACACCGGAAGACTACAGGCTCCTATCTCCATACCTCATTGTTAGGCTCATGAAGCAAATTTTCAATGAGATTGAAGAGGAGTGATTGCTATTTAGGGGAACACAAAAGATCCCATTGGGTCGAAGTGTCCGAGATATTTCTCGGCCCCAAAAATAAGATAAGATAAGATAACAATCTCCATGTGATATCCAACTATTACATTGATGACACTCTTGGTTCATTGCCCACCTAAGAGGCTGTGGCGAGGCGAATACAGCCGACGAGCGCTGGGTATTTTTCGTACGCTCTCGCGATACAAAGCTCCAACGCACGATGGGATTCGTCCCACGGGACCCTGCTCGCCACCAAGTACAACAGAGGCTCCAAGCTGCCAAGCTCCAACATGTAGTCGGCAGTCCTTTCCAAATTGATACGCCGAAAGGTTGCGCGCATGTGCTCCCACCGCACGCGTCCAGGGAAGCATTGCGTTCGAGTAAACGTCACCTACAGAATTAAGTTGCGTTGTACTTATATGTCTGTGATGAATACAGTTTGAACACTAATATCAATAATAAACGTCTGTATTTTTATAAAATGGTGGTTTTATTCGTCGACCGACCCCATAAGGCTTTATAACGTCATTATATGTGATATCCAGTCTCCGCACTACAAATTTACGACAAATATTACTCTTACAATAAATGTTTTACGAGTAAACTAGCAGTCATAATAAAAATGAATGATTAAAAAGGATTTGATCCCAATAACTTATTGGTATAACAATGAATTCGATGATAAATTGATTATGATCACTGAGTTGGAAAAAAACAGACATTTCTCAAGTTTCTATAACAAACTCCTTGAGCATTGGTTCTCAAATTTATTCGCGGTGCACCTTTATCAGTGAAAAATATTTCGTGACACAAGTAGCCTTTAGTTTAAAAAAGTTAAGAAAATAAGAAAAGCAATGTCAATTCACTATTCAGCTGTCTTTCGTGCGATGAATGAAACTGTTGGATGATTTTTTTATTATTTCCTATAGGTTTGTAAGAAAGTTTAGTTAATTTTACCCTCAATCACTAGACTCAGGAAGTTTATTTCTACATCTGTTTTTCTTATGTATGCATTCGTTGAAAATGCAGACTCACAATAATAAATAGAAAAAAACGCACAAGATTTTTCACTGCAGCCTCGCGCTATTTTTTTAGCCGGCTTTTTCTAATTATACTCACGGTATACTCTCTCTAGGACATACCTTGGAATCTAGGTCCTAGAGAATGAAAAAAGTAAGAATGTAAGATGAACCAACTGTGACTTACTAGTCACACTTGGTAGTCACAGTACTTTGTGACCGAGATAGTTTTAAATTCATTATCTTGAACATACCTTTTTATTAATTGTTATAATATTGACTTTATTTTTATACCATTACTTGCAAAAACGTTAATATTTAAAAAAAAATATAATTCTATCCGTGAAGGGGCGGAGAAAGAATACTAACCTCTGCGGCCGAGGTCGGCCTGTCGTAAAAGGCGACAAAATAACCCACCCTAGCTACGTGGTAGGGCCTCAAGCCCATCTGGATGGCGACCACCTTTAGTCTTAAGTATGCCGCCATAATAACCTTGTGTTGTGTCCCAGCATTAGTAGCCCAATTTCCTGTATTTTATGGGACAAAAGCGTGTTCGCGATACCACTGGCGTTGCAAACACCCAATAAATTAAATAATAACAAACGGTTACTTTTTGAAGCGCCTGACTGAAATAAAATACTTATATCGTTTTAATACATTGCTCTTGTCTTGTGGTGTCTTTTCATACACCACATACAAAATTATATTTTCTAATTAGCTGTGCCCGCGACTCCGTCCGCGTGGAATAGTGACTTTGGGCAGAATTTTTTGGATATATCTTATGGTTTATTTGGGATTACAAACCCTTTAAACCCTAAAATATAAATGAAATATGAAAACAGTCATTATTATCGAATGCAACTGTTACACCATGCGCCTCCGGAATACGTACGTTCGGACCTACAAAGTCCAAAGCCTTTTTTTTTTTACGGGGTGGGGAAATCCTCATGGACTACCTCCGCCTGGGGAAAGGCGGAGGGGCATGCCGGACTCCTACCGGCTAAAACCACCACCCCGGTGTCTCCTCACACGTGCGCGCGGGGCCGCGGGAATCCAGATTCTTCCGCAGCCCCACACTAGTGCTGGCCCGGTCTGTCCGGGCCTCGTCTCCTGCACGGGGTAGTGAGGTGTTTAACTACCCCGTGCATCGCCTCAGAGGCGCGCGCCGACACCCGCACGCGCCTCCGCCTCGGGTCCATCGAATAGGGGGCGGGGACTTCCCCAAGTCCCTCGCCCCTGGACCCATTCATTCAGACAGACAGACAAAAATTGTAAAAAATGTTGTTGGTATATGTACCGTGTATACGTCCGAATGCACTTAGTAAAAAGCGGTTATTTTAATATTACAAACAGACCCTCCATTTTTATTTATTTGTATCTTCGATCACAAATAGTACATACATACATATAATCACGCCTCTTTCCCGTAGGGGTAGGCAGAGACCACTTCTTTTCACTTGCTACGATCCTTACATTTACATATCTTGAATGAATCTATACAAATAGTACATTTGTATAGATTCATTCTTAGTGTTCTGTTGTTGTAGCTTTATTTACATTTTAATACGAATTAGCGCCAAATTATTTTTTCCAAAATAAAGGTACTTAATTATAGTATGAATTATGATTTAATTTAGAAGACTCATAACAGTTATATTTTATATGTCATTGTGTGTCGAGCTAAGATGAACACGTTATTTTTGAATCACGCTATTGTTATGCAATTTAGTAGTTTTACCCATATTATTATTGGCTTGGCCTTGTCCCAATCATTTGGGGTAGGCAGGCACAAAATGTCTTTTTCTTCCATTTTATTCTATCCTGGCATTCTTTCTGTCACTTCACAATCCCTCTTAACACACAGATTTCCATCGCTTTTTAGGTTTACCTCTACCCTTGTACCTATCTATTTTCAGGTTCAACATTCTTCTAGTAACCATGGTGACCGTTATCAAACGTGTAAGCCATTTCAAATTGGATGCCGATTGTTAATTAAATAATTATTCTCTGATTATTGAGAAAATTCAGTATTCAGCGAACTTTTGATGTCGAAAACTTAACACGGGGGTATTAGACATAGGTTTTCAACTTAACCAGATTGCCTGTCACTAAGAGAATGAACCAGAGCTGCCGCGTATTAAAGGTCTTAATAAAAATATTGGTTTGTCTTTAGAAAAAAATTAAGTTAGCTGAAGCGTGGCAACATCCCGAGTCAAAATATAATGCGAGTAAGTGGCTAAGCCCACAGTTCCCTTAATTTACAAACGGCATCACAACCAAACCACTAGTTTCTAAATAAAAATATCGCTAGTGACGTTTAGTGCACTAGATTCGAATTTTTACATCTAATTCTAAATGAAAACAATTTTAAATTTAAGGAAATCATTTCTCTTAGAGCCAATATTATGGAAAGTTTATAAAAAGGATCACAAATTGGCGTAATATTTTAATAATGTTAAATATGTACTGACATACGCTCACATAAAAACAGCTGTGGGATAATGTGTACAGCATAACTAAAAACAATAATAGCAGTATATAACATGGCTATCACGTCTTCATATGGTTTACAAATATGTTATTTTCATTATTCATAATTTTCACAATTTAAAATTTTATTATTAGTTTTTGGGGACTAGAAACATTCCCAATCCGAATAAATTCGATTAATACAACTTGGTACATCTCTACAGCCATTTTTTTTACTTTTCATTGAAGTGTCAATGTCAAAATAGTTTAAATAATAAAAACAAGTTGTGGTCATTCAACGTTTTTGTGCGGCTTAATGTTGGACGCACTAGAAAAATTACATTCCTAATTTAAACGCGTGATGTACGTAATCTAATTGTGCCGTAACCACCGATTGGGTGCATCTATTGCTAAGTTTCTCAGGTGGGTTTTGTTTACGTCGTCCATGTGACTGTGTAAATGCGTCTCGGCCTTCGCACCGCCTCTACATTAACATGAACCACGTGTTTTCCAGAGTAATCTAGTTAAGAGGCCGGTGTGCTGGTTGTCACGCGATCCTACAGATGATGTATGTGTTGGCGTTGTTTTGATTGTGAAAACTTGTGCAGGTGTTCCTGTGCAGTACCAAGATGAAACCGCAAAACGACTTTAGGAACGGCGACGGTAAGTTTTAACTTTTTGTTTATGAAGATTTAACCATTTTAAGTTACTTAATAAAGTAAAAGGTCATTTTTTATAGGTATTAATATAGCAATTCGTGGGCTTTCTCGGTTGTTATTCGTCATTAATGTTGTACGAATCTTAAGTGCGTGTTTACTTTTTTTTATCAGTGTTGATTTTTCGGCTAGCTTTCGCCAAACACTGGTTTTAAATTCTGTTACATGCAGTGTTGATGATCAATGTAAGACTATTGGGGCATGAATTTTTTTGAAAAAATGAGCTTTGAGGCTTAAAATACATTAAATCATATAATTTAAGCAAACTACTGATAATTAGTGTTTAATATGTATTAGGGACGTAAATCTTCTTTTCGAAATATTGTCTTAATAATTTTAATGTAACTGTTAATTAACTGTTGATATATTTAAGTAAATTATATTTGTTTTGGAAACAAAACAATTGGTGGTCATTTTTGCAGTCACTGAAGACTTGAATTTGCAGTTACCCCTATCCAATCTAATTTTAACCAAATATTTGCCAACTGGTGATTTTAGTAAACAATAGAAAATATTTGTGGATTGACAGATTCAAACAACATATTTGTGAATAGTTACATGAAAATTATTCCTGCATGAATTACTATGAAAAATGACATATAGTAGTCTCAGAAAAGAATACACCCTTTCATTAACAAAGGGAGTTTAAAAAATGAATGTAGTAAACCAGTAGGAGATACCACTTGGTACCACTTGGTATGAAGATACTACTAGGCTTCTCTTAATGATTGAGAGGGTCAAAAAGTAATCTTGCTACATGTATTCCAGCTTTTATCTTGTGCATTCTTGGAGTGAAAGAGTCACAGAAGAATTAAAATAATTATGCTAAAAGGTACATTAAAATTTTACTTTTTATTCAACCGAGGACCACAGGTTCCAAAATGAATCTTTGTATGTAATTCGTTCAATAAATTATATCACACTACAGTCCAGATACTGATCTTATAATTAAACTTTTTTTTACAAAACACAATCCATGCACTAGATGTCTATCACAGGGCTGCCAGCACAAACTATTTGCGACTATTACAAATATTTTGTTATCCATAGACATTGAATCAATCAACCTGGGTCCCCGGTCCCGGTCCTGGGAGTAGTTCTTCAATATACTATACTTTTTCAAAGAAAGAAGGAGATGGGGCTTAGGTTTTCATCGCATACTCAATATCTTCTAAAGGAAATTTCACAATTTTCATCAATAAGCGTTAGTTTACTTGTAACTATAGGTACGCATGCACTTTTGGTGTATGTAGCAAGCGCTGTATTAATAAAGAGAAACCCAAGTAATTTCTTTTTTAACTTTGTGTGTAAAAATGGTTGAAAACTGTATTTTTGAATTATTATGTGAAAACTAATCACCAAGAAGAGGGAAGGGTAAAAAAATGTTAGAAATAGGTCATTTATGGGCTCAGTCCCTAAAGAGTCCACATGCTGACCTAACCTTCCAGTTGAGATTGGTAGCTCCTTATCTAGTTTAATGTACTGAATAAAAAAAATATTGTTCAACATATATAAAAGGGTAAGCTCCTGTATAATTGCATAGAAAAGGCTTATTTAAAATTCATTGAATTAAAACTGGCCTTATTCAATTGTTTTAATTACTTCAACTATTTAATTATTTTTCCTCTCAATTATTCATTATAAATCAACACAATAACCATGTAATGATTTCACAAATTATACAATGATTTTCCTCAATAGAATACACTATTATTACATAAAGTACACAAATAATTTGCTTTTATTATTTCACAAATAGCTAAGGTTCTTCCTTAAGTGAACAGTAGCTATATACAATAAGCTTTGTTTATCTAAGCACACATACAGCAAATTAAGCTACTAATTCAGCAGAGTAAAAATACTTACCCCAGCAGTTAGGGTCGACCTGTCAAAAAAGGCGACAAAGCAACTCTAGCTAGAGTTATTAGGTAACCAACCAACCCAACCTAGCTAGGTAAGGTTAATTTTTATTATGATAGAAATGATAGTGGATGGATACTGGAGAGGTAGACCAAAGAAAAGATGGGTGGATTGCATAGAAAATGATATGGCGAAAGAGGGTTTGTATGTTGAGATGACAGCTAACAGAGGACAGTGGAACACATGTTGCGCCGGCCTTATATAATGTGGGAAAAGGGCAGGAAGAAGTTGAAAATGACCTGTTATGTGTGTCATTTGTGAAATGTTAACAATGTAAAAAGTAAAAACACTGATAAAAAGCACCTTTAATAGTGGAATATTAACTAATAATATTATAAATGTAAAGTGAGTTTATTTGTTACACTTTCACACCTAAACCTTTGAATCAATTTTGATGAATTTCGGTATAGTCATAGATTGGACCTTGAGAAGGACATAGGCTACTTTTTTTAAATTCATATGGCAGGACAACGTTTGCAGGGTCAACTAGTAGTGGAATATTTTTATAAATGTTTATAGAAACAATAATGTTTCAATAGATGTGTCTAATGATAGGGTAAGCAGTCCCTTATTATCAGTTGTTTAAGTATCTTATCAGTGTTCATTAGTTAATAACCTATTTTATTATTATAATTTTGAATAATATCAGTATTAGTGATATACTTTTCTAAATGTATCTTAGGATTAAATATAATTTAGGGTTTTGTAAGTGATGAAAATGAAAAATGGATATGTGAGGGTTTATGACTTAGGAGCATGATACAAATACCTAGTCAGGTCATAAATTCTGTCACATGTTTAATGTAAAATAATTGTAACAAGTTTATTCATTATGTAACCATTCATATACCAAAATGAACTTAACAAAACATAGATTCTTATGACATTAAAGTTTATTCAAAATGACCTCCGTGATTTTGAATACAAGCCTTCAATCTGCGCGGCCAGTCGTCTATCGCAGCACGAACGAGGTCCATGTCAATATCGGCGGCTGCCTTAATCAAGGATGTCTTGAGTGACTCCAAATTGGGATGAGGCTTTGAGCACGCCTTTTCCTCCAAGTGTTGCCATATCTTGTAATCTAACGGATTCAAATCTGGACTGGAGGAGGGCCAGTCTTCGTGCCGGATGAAGTCGATTTCACGCGCCGCCAGCCAGTCTTGTGTGCTCTTCGCTCTATGAACTGGCGCCGAATCTTGTTGGAATACCCAGTGCCTGTTATTGAACATGGTATGAGAAACAGGTTCCACAAGGTTCGTCAGGACTGTATTTTGATACACAACAGCATTCGTTTTTACACCTTTCTCACAAAAATGTACCTCTGTTAAGCCCCAATAAGAAACTCCCAACCATACCATGAGCGAGGATGGAAAATGACCTCGTTGGACACGCGGAATACGGTTGCTCGCTTCTTCACTACTGTGTGCGTACACCTTATCATTTTGTTTGTTGTAGCTCTCTTCTACGGTAAACATTTTTTCATCCGAAAAAAGAATTTCCCGATATTTTTTTCCCGCGTACCGCTTCAACAAAGCGCGGCATCTCTTCAGTCTCAGGTCCATTAGACGAGCATTCAAACGATGTCCTGTTTTTCTTCGATATGCCCGAAGCCCTAAGTCTTCATTTAACACCCTTTTCACCGTGGTTCTGCTTAACCCTATCTGAAGGGCCAACAGTTTCTGCTTACGTTTGGGATTTCTTTGAATTCGTGCCTTCACAGCTTTTATCACTGCTGGAGTCCTAACAGACCGAGGGCGACCACTTCTTGACCTGTCATCTACACTAGAGTCTTCATTGTATCGTTTGATGGTACGATAAATGAATCTTTTGGTTATATTCAAATTTTTCAGTATGTTAAAAATTTGAATTGGCACGTAACCGCAACGATGCAACGCAATAACTGCAACACGGTCTTCTTTAAGCGTCCACTCCATATTTAAAAAATGAGTAAAATTCTAAAAGTATACATTTTTATTTTCATGAACAATTCGAGATTCGAATTCAATAACTTTTTTTGTGGCCAGCATTCTAAAAGAAAAGTTTTTACTGTGTGACAATACTTATGACCTGACTAGGTATAATGGAAAACATACTGTATCATCCTCAAATAATTGGGATAAGTTGGTTTATTAGTTTGCTAAAGTGGAAGAAGGCAAGGGTCCTGTACCCTTGACAATATACTTACATGTGAAACTTTATAGTAATTGGTTCAGTAGTTAAGAAGTAATAACTGAACAGATATTGATTTCACTGCCAAGCATTTCAAGGAGTATGTGCTGATTAGGTCTTTGCAAGTTTAGATAATACTTAATGTTTGTTTTTTAGGTTTATAGATTTCAAAATATTGTGGTCTATTTCTTGCATAGATTTCAAAATATTGTGGTCTATTTCTTGCGGCCACAAAAAAAAATTTACATTCACTTAAAAACTACCAATTGCTACAAAGTGTAAATGGGGTCGAAAGGGTTTATAGTAGAATAGCATTCAATAGAGCACAGCCATGTGGTTCCAGCTTATATTATAAGAAGACTATGGCCCTTTTACTGTATACAGTTTTTAGGACTATAGGTGACAAATTGATTACCGCCTCTGATAGCCCATGGACAAAGGAAGTGGTTAAATTTCGATGTTGGAGCATCAGAGGTCTGGTACTCAGTTACTTTTTTGTAGCTCTTTGTATAGATCAGGATCACATTACATCGTCTAAACCCATTCGAGACAGCGAATTTTTTTGGTTTGTATTGCTAATTTTGAATGTTTTTTTATTGCTATAATACCAAATTGTTATTTTTCTCTAGATTTCAGGTACTATTAATTCTTAACTACTCTTATCTCGACGACTACTTAAAATAACTGATAATTGTTTATTATGCACATATTATTGCACACAGTGTGCAGTCAGTCTCGAATGGATTAAATAGGTATGCAGACGGTTATACCTGTTAAATACTCAATTTGCTAAACTCAGGCCTCAAAATAAATATCAGTTCAAAACAGATTAAAAATGAAGATGAATTCGAAATGTATTCCGCTTGCCATCCCTATATTAGCTTCAAGTCAGCTATGAACCGCCTCTAAATTGAGCAATCGACTCCGTAATACGGAACCAATTGAAACCAATTGTCCGATGACGCGTCTCTTTCGATGTTAAATTCATTCAGCTCGAACCAGACAAGGTTATATGTCTAAAATCATACGGAAAGTACTGAGGACTTTTTTAGACTGACGACTTCCTACTTACGTCAATTTACCCTACTTCCGTCAAGTTATACTATATATCTATGTTAGCGTAAGTGATTGAAAATCGTCACTAAAACTCGTACTGTGGCCATTGGTCCAAGTGCAACTGTTCTATTTTTTTTATTGTTCAAGAACAGCAGACAGGCTGGTGGCCCACGTAATAGTGAGCAGTTACAGTCGCCTAGTGTTTGCGATACACAAGGTTATTATGCTTAACTTATATACTTAAGACCAAAGGTGGTCGCCATACAGACGGGCTTGAGGCCCTACCACGTGTAGCTAGGATGGGTTGTTTTGTTGCTTTTTATGACAGGCCGATCCCGGCCGCAGAGGTTAGTATTCTTTCTCTGCCCCTGCACAGATAGAACTTGGAATAGTAATTAAACCCTAAAAGGCGTTTCGATGAATATCACGGAAAAGCATCAATGATATACCTCGGGACTTCAAAAATAGTCGGATGACTGTAAGAAGAATAGTCGGATGACTGAACTACCCTCATTTCATGATCATATATTATTTTTAATAGTCTATAATTTGACTTGGAGGGCCTCTCCATAGTTATCCAAACAATGCGCCCACACAGCCAACACCTGTTATGCACATTATCGAATTAAAATTATCATGTTTACATTTAATAGACCTTGATACGGAATAGTACGTTGATTAAACGTTGTATACACATTTAAAACTGAACACAGAGGATTCATTTCATTTACATGGAAGCTTCTAGAATATTCGCGATGTTGTAAACCATGTGCTGGCTGTCTAAAAAAACAGTAGATCTTACAACATCTGTCCTTGTCGTGATAAAATATAACATTTTGTAACAGATATACTACATAATGCATTTTTATCGTGCAATTAGCCCGTGTGGTTTGAAATATGAACAGTATTAATTTTATTATAGAGTCGGAAAAGGTGACAAATCTATTGAACACTACAATTTAGCAGAAAGTTAAAAATGTCCTTCGTCCTTCGATCAATAATTTCGTCCCAAGCGCTCAGTTATAGAACTGCGAGTGTTATCTCGCCTCTCCTTGAAACATTCGAAAAAAAACAAATTCGATTGTTTCTTACGGAGTTGTGCGTATAAAAATGGCAATGTTCCCTAAGAGCACTAACGCAAACAACGTGAAATATTCTTTCTGTGTTAACACTCATTTAGGACTCCAGGGTATAAAATGATAGCTTTATTACAACTTGGATTAATAATTTGTATGTTCATGGATGAGTTTGTAACATGTTTCTTTGTATTCTGGCACTATTCCAGGAGGAAATTAGACTTTTTTAAATGTCATCACAAAAATGTCACACTTAGCAATTGGGCAGTTCGCTTCCTCATTGTAATGAAATATATTTAAATTGTACAAACGGAGTCTAATTTACACGGAATCGTTCTTGAAACATGCGATTTTGAGATAATTTCGATTCGAACACATTGCGGATTGCGAAAACATTATCATTAACAAACAGTTTGATTATTTCTCAAGAAAAAGATTATATAAAGAGAATAATATTAAACGAGACGACACGAATGGTTCAGTTTGTACGTGACTGCCTATCTATGGTAGCGCCTGTAGATTTGATTACCACGGAGGAGAATTTTTGATCTGCATGTTCTTTTTTTTTATTGCTGAGCAACAGCCGACTGGCTGACGGACCACTTAATAACAAGCAGTCACCGTTGCCTATGGATGTTTGCGACACCAGGGACACCGCGAATACGCTGCTGTCCGTCCGCATAGAGATACTGCTGATGTACCTGGGTTGCTATTGCCAAAACACAACGCAAGGTTATTATGGCGGCATATTTATACACCAGGGATGTTTGTCGTCTTAAGATCCGGTCGCAGGGGTCAGTATTCTTACTCCGCCCCTGCACGGAGGAAAATAGACCGTCTATTAAAAAAAACATATGCAATGTCTACAGTTCGCGCGCATCACGACAAAACTACTGGATAGATTTCAATTAAATTTTCTAAGCTTTATTTCTTAGACACTTGGGCCGTTATCTAAAAAAAAAACATTGCGATATCTTCGTTTAATATAAAGTTATATAAAATTCTCGTGTCACAATGTTCGTTCCTGTACTCCTCCGAAATGGCTTGACCGATTCTCATGAAATTTTGTGAACATATTGAGTAGGTCTGAGAATCGGCCAACATCTATTTTTCATACCCCTTAGTGATAGGGTTACTATTCCACGCGGACGGAGTCGCGGGCACAGCTAGTAAAGTTACTAAAGTTTTAAGAAACAACGATTTTTATAAGCATTAGCTATTCAGTGATGTGTGTTTTCTTGCCGCGGAGAAGTGGGGCAGGCAGTGTAGCGCACATGCGTACGAAAACCTCATATTTTTTTCGATTTAATTTTTTCTTTTATACGACCAGCAAAGCCGGCTAGTTTTAATCTATTTATGTAACTCCACTCATTCTTCTCAACTTTCGCATCTCCGTAGCATGCAATAACCTGACATTATTTATTTTAATTACATCTTTTACAATATCATTACGAACGTAATAATAAGCTAAGTAATGTCACAAATTTCCCCAAAGAACATGAAAAATATATTCAATTCTGGAGAATCCTTATAGATTCTGTTTAGAATGCGTAGAGGGCGCTTGCTAAAACACGTTGGTTTTACTGTGTTTTATTTAGTGATAATAATTAATGTCATTCCATATAACATCACGTTATAGAGCAGATAATGGACATTTTTACTACAGCCTTATCATTACAATGCTATTATTTATCTCATTATAATATTATCTGCATTCTCAATGTCACAACGGCTTCGTAAGGCTTCTTACTTGGATCACGTTGCAGCGGACAAGTCACTTACCGCGGTTTTGTCTGTAAACATCTTAATCGGGAAACAAGTTAGTTTTTTTATAATAATAATAGGTAGTAAGTTACCGCCGCCAGGGGCACCGGTAATAATACGCTGCCGTTCGTGGGGAACTGGAACCCTCGGTCACTAATGCCGGAACACAACACGAGGTTATTATGGTGATATATTTGGGGTTTGCTATCCAGATGGAGCCCTACCATCTGGCTAGGGGTCGTCCATTAATCACGTGTTTTTTTTTTTTTGGAATTTTTAACCCCGACATATCACGTGCATTTTTAGTACCTACAAAGGATCTTAATTTTAAGTATCATCTAATTTTATTATAGAAAATTAAAGACTACGATAATAACGTTTAGAGGTAGACAGAAAAGTTGCAGGTTGTTTTTGACTGACATAAAAATAATGAAAGAAATGTGAAAAACTTTTATGTACTAATACATGAACATAATTTAATGTACAGTATCCTCGGACCACGGATTAGTAAGACTTTCTTCAATACCAATAACTGGATAAGCATCTTGCAATCGATTTTGTACGCGTTGCCGAAAAAATAAATAAACACGTGATATATTATTACACCCCCCCTCCCCTTATGATATTTCGTGATTTTTTTATTGACCCCTCCCCCCCCCTTTCGATCCTCACGTGAATAATGGACAGCCCATTAACTGTTTACTATTATTAAGTGGGCCTCTCAACTATAAAATATATACATGTATTTTTAAGCGAAGCCGGCGCAGCTTGTTAATTATATAAAATTGTCTGTAACAAGTATGCATTTACTTCGGATTATAATATATAATATATAAGAAGCTTTTACTTCGGAATTTAACAACCAAAAAAACAAACTCGATAGTAAACAGCTACGAAATCGAAGTATCTTTTTTATCGAGCGTGAATAATTCATGAGATTTCCGGCCAAACATTGCGCACTTGTATCCTCGAGAGCAGTAAACATTAACAGGTTTAAAATAACGTAATAAATTTATGGATCCAAACATAAAGATATCGAAAGAATAAGTATTTAAAGATTACATTATGTAAAGTAACATTTATTATACATAGGTATCATATTATATTATATACTTGCACAAAACGCTACTCAAAAACGTTATGTTGCGTACTCTCTGGAGTTGAAAATAGCTCCCAGTTGAAGATTTCACATGGCAATATGATATTAGGTTTTTTTAAAAAAGACGTCATAAAATTGCTTTGAGACCGTGTTGGCGATGTTTCTGGGTTTGCAAACGTTGATATGTGACGGTGATTACCTGCTATCGGGTGGGCCGTTGTCTGCTGCACTCAAGCTATAAATTTTTTTTTTATTGACCACCAACTTTTACGTGTCACACACACACACACACACACACAATATTCTCAGGGCAATAAGAATTTCAATATGAACCAAGCCTATACTTTGGCGTTCGGAATTTATGAATACAAGTTATGGCCAAAACAATTACAGCCCATGTATAACTGCCGGAATACCCCTCTCCTCTTCCCCCTAGAGAACGATCAGTATACCCACTCTTTTCCAAAACGGAGTGCTAGGTTAGACATTTCCGTATGTTGGTTTCCTCGTTCTTCCGGAATCTAAATGAGTCACAAAAGTTTGTTTTGTCCTGACCGAACCAAACCGACACGCGAGCTGCACACATACCTCCATGCATTGTTTATTATTTCTATTGCTTAGACATAGCCAGTCAATCATTCATGTTATACTTAGTATTCTTTAAATACCTAATATCCATAACTGAAACTCTTTGAAACTAATGGATAGTCAAAAACAATTTAATATCCGAAACCGATATTATATATCTATCCATATCGAGATGCAACATTTCATATCCATAATATCCCTGGTACAATTGCAATTAGGCGAGAAAAACTATCAAAGTGATGCATACCGTTGTCAGATTCGAACGCGTGACACTAGATTGGCCTCCGAGTATATATGGGTACCACTAGGCTACTTCTTACAGATATGATTGTGTAAGTATTGATAACTCTGAACTATATTTTTTATTCTAATTCACAGGTAATGCCGCTCACGAAGACGACAGCGAGGGTGAGGAGGCGACCGCGCTCGAGGAGGAGCTGTCGCTCTTCGATCCCACTGCACCAGCAAGAACTCTAAATGCCCTGAATGCGCTTCGCAAATCGCGACAGCACTACGATGTGCTACTAGTAGCCGGTGGGATTGAGATTGCAGCACATAAAGCGGTCCTGGCTGCTGCTTCGCCTTATCTCTTGGAGACGTTAGCGGCACCAGCGCCGGCTACGTCGCCGCCTGCGCCTGCGCCCACTTACAGAGTGGAAGATGTCGACCCGGAAGCTTTAAGGGAGATAGTCGAATATGCTTATACAGGTAAGGTCTTCAACGATTATTTTCA
The DNA here is from genome assembly GCA_963693495.1 of Malacosoma neustria. NCBI lineage: Eukaryota > Metazoa > Arthropoda > Insecta > Lepidoptera > Lasiocampidae > Malacosoma > Malacosoma neustria. The sequence goes on along the minus strand of OY856394.1, from coordinate 2,664,708 downwards.
ACACTTGATAAGCTCGAAAAAAGAAAAAAATGGACACGCCGAAGGAGTTGGCTATAAAAAATGGAACTGAAGGGGAATTGATAGAATAATTCTGGGTTTCAAGTTTACATTCCGTGTAAAATAACATAACGACGCTGATTGATTGAACTCTCTAGGAAAGTGAATTTAGAAAAATATGTTATAATTCACCTAATTGTCGCATGAAATGATTAACTTTCTATATTTTTTCTAAATATTTGAACTTCAAATCACTTTCCTGAAAAGTTACCTCAATGTTGGTTAGTAAAGTTGCTTTTTAAGCGTTGATATACTGAATGTAGTGTAGATACCAGATTTAAAAAAAACGACTGTACTTTATAATACCGTATAGTGAGTGCTGTACCATTAATCCGATTATATCCGATATCCGACGAAAAGGGAAAAATCGAAATAATGCTAATTTCACTCCATTATACAAACCACGCTGTTGATCTTTTCAATTATCTTGAATGCAGGAAGATTGCGTGTCCACGACACGAGCGTGGCCTGGAGTCTATACCGCGCTGCGTGGCGTCTCAGAGTCGAGTCAGCGAGGATCCACCTCGCGGAACGTCTCCTCCAACAGCTCACGCCTAGCAACTGTTTGGAAGTGCGGGCACTGCCGGACTTAGCGCCTCATCACTTGGTCCAACTCGACACCTATATTGCTGAGAATGTAAGTTAATTAAAGATTTTACTTTTCAATCATAACAAGCATTTGACTTGTAGATAATCGTCTACCCCTTTGTCCACATTGTATAGCGTTTGAGGAAGCAATAATTTATTTATTTCTCGAAACATTATTTACAAACACACTACATATTACATGAAGTAAATAATACTCTTTAATTTGTATTATTTATCACTATATAGTACAAATACAAATTAAGCATATAAAAATGTATGTATGTACAACTTTGTCATCCATAAAAGTACTGTCACCTAAACTAGGCCGAGCCTGTATCCTAGCTGAGAGTACCTTCCTTATATTACAAAGAAATATTTTTTTTGTGTCAGGGTAGTTGGTTAATTGAGCGTTTTTAAGAACTCAAACTGGTTAGACACAATAATATGTGGACTTGTTAAAATTTTTAAAGTAAATTTTTATTTATGATTTTTTTAGAATAATTATAAACAATCGAGCTACGATAAGACTGCTCCACCTGTTAGAAGAGCTGGACAAATCGACTTCCTGCTTAGGTGAACAGTTCAAATATCGGAAAACTAAAGGCAAAATTACATTTTAGGAATTTGGTTTTTACTTATTTTTAGTTTAATAACGAATGATATTAGTGTATAAAAATCCATTGCTAAATTGGATGTTTGTTTCCACACGTGTCAAGTAGGGTAAAACAGCCGTGCTGTTTCACAGTTCGACGCTATATGCACCAGTGGGAAGCTGGGCACCTTGAGATCCATCAACCTGGAGATGGTCAGGGAGAGCAGTGCCGAGGGGGGCGAGGAGACTCCTCAGGCCCTCGCAGACGCCGCTCTCACTTGGCTTAGAGAACAACCTATTGATCATAATGTGAGTTTTTTAATTGTCTTTAATAATGCTTAGTGGTAAAAACATAATTTACCTACTAAATATTTATGAAAATAAACAATACCTACACTACATTATTAAATTTTCTTTTAAGGTAATAATCGATGGGGCTTTCGATTCTTCTCCACCAGATTTTAGGTTTTTAACGATCTTTAACATAAAATTGTATTCAATTAACAATTGAATTGGCGATTACTACTCGTCTCTTCATGGTTCCTTTTTAGATGTTATAGAACGGTCTTGAACAACTTATATTTTTCTTTGATTGTTACTTTGTACGATATGTGAAATATTGTTTATGTAACATTATTGTTAACTTTATTAATTAAAAGAACTGGTACTGATTGCAAGACTGCACTAACTTATAATAATAAAAAGCAACCTCAAGTTACCTCCACAATTTCAAGACGTGGTCAAAAGTATTCTTATGAGTAAAAATTAATTATAATATTTTTAATTTTTTAGTCCTTCACGCTGATTACTAAACTATCTTTTAGCTTGAAGATCTTTGCTCGCGTACACATCTATTGTACGTAGACGGTCGAGGAGCTCTTCGCGACTGTGGCGAACTGCCCGCAGTCCGCGGCGACGCTCCCGAACTGCAGGAATATAAACGTGAGGCAGTGGAGAGAGTTCGAAGGACGAATAATGTACCAGCGGTGGCACCCAGGCCGCTACCGGGCTTGGAACTGGGTGCTAGAGCAGCCAGGACGGATTGCGCTGTTTTGGCGGCGAGGTAAGTACTATGACACTTTTGTTTTGTTGTATGACACATTGTTATTTCATATAAAGCTAATAATAAGGAATGTCAATGTTCTTGTTATTGAAATTTTATCACTGGGTGTAAACTAAATGATCTCCATCGGGTCTGCACTTTCTTGCGGTTTTAATAATGATTATTTCCCAAACAGGAGAGCAGACGGAGCAAGAACTACCCGAGCCCTCATATCCCTAAGGGGTAGATTGGCCCTCGTTAAAATTGCATGGCGCGAAGTGAGTGCAGGCGGAGTTATAACCAAAGGGGGAGTGTTGAGCACAGAGAATGGAAATGGGGAGAAAAGAGCTTCATTATCAACAGGAAGATGTGCATTAGGAGTTGCAGAACTCAATGGAAAGTTGATAGTCTGCGGAGGGTACGACAGGGCAAGGGTGCTACAAGCGGCTGAGGCGTATGAACCTGGCTTGAATGTGTGGACACCGTTGCCGGCTATGAGGAGTGCAAGGGCAAGGTTTCCGGCAGCCAGGGTTGGGAATACTGTATATGCTTTAGGTAAGCTTTAGACTTATAGTTTTAGGTTATTCATAGTTGCCAACATGTTGACCCACAGGTGCTAGTAACATGTCGATTTGCCTTGGTAAGTGTGGTGCGTATACTGACTGTTCCCACTAGTAAGTCAGATGGCAGCGATGGAATGTTAAGAACGAAAGAGGTGAAATATGTTACCATCGGCCCGTACATATATTTATTTAATAATATTTTATTTCTCACACAGCTTAGGATTAAATTAAAGTTGGACACATATTTAATTAAAACGTAATAATAGTTACAATATCACAAGGGTGGTGTCCTCTGGACGGTGAGTGCAGAATAGTTCCTGGCTAGGCTATGCAATAACCTGTGTTTAGGAAAACAAGGCCCTTACCCAAAAGAGTCTTTAGATTGGTGTATGGGACGGTGTTTCTAGCGTGACTGTATATGTAGTTGTGCGAACTCGAACGTGTGCATGTGCGCGTGTGTCTGTGGTGTATGTGTGTGCGTGTGTATGAGTGTTTGCTGATTGATGATCAGTTTATTTCTGAAAATAACTTTTCAGTTTCGTCTGAACTTAATTCTTTTAAGGATTTCTTACATATATAAATTGATACTGAAAATCTAACAACTTTCGTCCAGGTGGCTCAGATGGCCATGCGGAGCTGGACTCTGTCGATGCCTACGAGGAAACAGATGGCAACAGTCGTTGGAAAGCGAAGAAAAAGCTCCCGCTGGCCATGTCGCACCTAGCAGCCGCTGTCGATGAAGAAAGGGAAGTGTTGTACACGATTGGAGGGTGGGCTGGAGGGGTCAGCTTGAAAAGAGTGATGTGCTATTCACCGAAGGAGGATACATGGTCTGAGGCGCCTTCTCTCATTAGCGCGGTGAGTATGAAAATTGAATTATTTCTCGAGTTTCAAAATCTTTCATAATGACAATCATGCATAGCCAAGTTATAGTTTTGAAGAATAGTTCATAAGAGCACGTACTCATACTAAGTTATCTATTTTTGTCAATTCCCCCCTCCCCTGTAGTAAGTCTAAGTAAATACTAGTAAGTCATAAATACGGTTTTACCAAATAGTTCAAAATAGTAATTTGGATGCAAAACACGCCCTTCTTGTGACCAAGCGTGATATTTTAGATAGAATGGACCATACAATATGGGTTTATTTCATAACTAATGTTTTCTGATACAGGTCGTTCGCAGTGTGCTAGCGTATATTGGGGCGGAGCGTTGTGGGCTCTGGGCGGGTGTGACGCATGGCACTGCCTCGCCACCACAGAGACCCTCCCCCTCCATCCAGAATTGGGACAGTGGAGACAAGGTCCAGCTCTACCAACGGCTAGGAGGTATGTATTAACCTTTGACATTGAAAAACTAAAAATCATGTTCTAAATTAATTATTAACTGTGGGTATATGTTAGCAAAAATGTCATGTGTTAATTTTTTCGGTTTTTGTTAGTGACGCTCTTCATGGTCTTTGGCGTTCAATAAAATATTTTATTTAGGACACCATACATAACACACACACGCACGCACGCACGCAAGCAAGCACGCACGCACATGCATACACACAGACACATGCATACACACAGACACATACACACAGACACATACACACACATACACACAGATACACACACACACAGACACACATACACACAGATACACACACACACACAGACACACATACACACAGATACACACACACACACACAGACACACATACACACACACAGACACACACACACACACAGAGAGAGGGAGAGAGAGGGAGAGAGAGAGAGAGAGACAGACAGACAGACAGACAGAGAGAGAGAGAGAGAGAGAGAGAGAGAGAGAGAGAGACAGACAGACAGACAGAGAGAGAGAGAGAGAGAGAGACAGAGAGAGAGACAGAGACAGACACACACACGCACAGACACACACACAACTAAACACGTATTAACCATTATTGCACAAGAAAAAAATCAATATTCAGATGAAATTATAAGAAACTATGGATATTTAGCAAACAGTGCGAGTAATGGTCATGTGAAGTTCAAAATGTTATTGAGTAACATTACAATAAGAATCCGACTCGAAGGACCATTATGATCTAAATCAACATTTTTCACCTAAAACAAAACAATACATTTGTTAGGAAATTATTCGTTTCTTACTTTCAGTTTTTCACTCAAAATTTTTGATATTTCTATACATGTACTCAAATGCATCTATTATAATTATTATTTCAAGTCAGTATTTCATGGATCTTTAATGGCGGAGCTAGTTAGATTTTAGAGGCTCAAGTGAACCTTAACTTGGAAAGTAGAACGGAAGTATTTCCATAAAAGGGCAAATAATAATAATGATAATTTGGTTGCAGGTATGAAATTATTGAAAACTTGTGTACTTACACAACCGTATACCTCTTTATTTCTTTGTCTTGCTTTCATGTCTTTGTGCTGCTGGAACTCTTCGATATAGGCTATAAGAATCAATGGCACCACCTACTTTTAATTGTGCTCGTAGTCGACACCACGCGTGCGCAGCGTACATTTTAAATGAACGAATCACAAGAGGGCGGCGTTATCTATGAATACAGATGGCAATTTATTTGCTTAAATATAATAAATTTTCGAATTGGTTATTAATATTTACTAGTTTCTACTAATAAATATTCTCGGGAAATTAATTGTGGTAAATAGAATACGTAACAAGGATTTGTAATCTCCAGGTCTATGGGAGCTGCAGTATGGAAAGGCATGTTGGTGTCGGTTGGCGGTTCAGACGGAGCTGCTTCCTTGAAGAGGACAGAGTGGCTTGAGAGTGGAGCAGCAGCTTGGAAACCAGGTAACATTCATAAGCGATAATATTTAAAAAAAAAATTATTATTATTTTTGGTTATCTATTATATATGTTGAAATTGATTTTCAAGATAAGTGTTTTATTCCGGTTCTATTTAAAGCCTTTTATTTTCAATCATGGGGTCTACCATTGTAACATTACACAGGTGAAACTACTGCTAGTATTAGTGTCACTTCGGCGATGTGAAAATCAAAACTTGAGTTTACTTGCTTTAACTAGTGATTTTACCAATTTGGAATATGCTTTATGCAGCCGGGGTCGGCCTGTCGTAAAAGCCGACTAAACAACCCACCCTAGCTACGTGGTAGGGTCTCAAGCCCGTCTCAATGGCGACCACCTTTAGTCTTAAGTATGCCGCCATAATAACCTTGTGTTGTATTCCGGCATTAGTGACCCAAGTTCCTGTATATGGGACAGCAGCATGTTTGCGATGCCACTGGCATTTCAAACACCCATAGGCGATGGTAACTGCTAAATTCTAAGCGGACCGTCAGCCTGTTTGCTGTCCTAAAGCAATAAAAAAAAATGCTTCTGTTTAGATATTGTGCACTATACACATTTCAAGACGTCTAATCAATTGCCTGTATTTAATTTTAAGTGGACAGAATTGGTTTAATTAAATCGATATGCGAATACGGTGGCCAGTCTAAAACATTTTGTATTGAAATTCGTCAACATCCACGTCACGTCAATAAGGTACAATTAATATAGAGGTTTCGTGCTCGAATCCTACGATGGCATGCATCGGTTAGGCAGTATTTCTCGCCTAATGCGCATATTATAGCATAATTACCATGTAACAACGGTAAACGTAAACATCGTGAGGAAACCTAGATCACCGGTATGTGTAGCCCGCCAATCCGCCTTGGTCAAGCGTGGCTACAGAGGGTACTGTCCGTTCCTTCTAGGACGAGGTCCGAGCCCAGCTGTGGGACGCCACGGGCTGTTATTATAGTACTGTTCGACTTGTTATAACACTGGTTTGTAGAATATTAAAAATGTTGAAGAAGAATTGTTAATAATAATCTTAAATAATTATGTGTATTAATTCTTCTATTTAATTTATATGTATATATTTATTGTAAACTTATTATATATTTGTTTCGACCCCTCTCCCCCATGTAACGCGCTGATATGTTTTTCTGTAACTAACCTAGTAAAAAGTTACGTAACCATCAAGTGACCATTTTCACCTAAGTCACAATTATGTGGCGTAAAGTACCGGAAAGAAAAACGTTCTGAAGGGTAAAAAAAGTTACGTAACGCGTAATTCAAAATCCCCTCCAGCCCCTGTAATGCATCGTAACCTTTTACAATACTCCATAGACTAAATTCGTTACGTAATACTAGAGTGCTCCCTTATTAAAATTAAATACGTAGCAACATCTCATGACTGTTCGTCACTAAAAGGCCCCAATGGAAACCTGCACTGGTTTTTTTTTACCAACATCGCTGAATTGGGTGCTCTACAGCTTTTTTTTATTATTATTACCAGTTTAAGTTATATTGTTTTAATATATGTACTAAGCTCTAAATAATTTTTGTTTCTTTCTCCTATAGTACATAATATAAAATATATTTTAAAATATTTAGGTCCAGATTTGCGTAAACCACGTGCCGGTCTGGGCGTTGCCGTGCTCGGTGAGGTATTATACGCAGTGGGAGGCTTCGACGGTAAAGAGTTCCTGGACAGCGTCGAGTGCTTGTACCACATGCAGGGCGAGTGGACCAGATTGCGACATCCGCCGACTATACCAACCCCTATACAAGTGGTGAGTGTTTTAAGATTTTTTTAACACTGTAGGACTGCAGACAGGCTGACAGCCCACTTAGTAGTCAGCAGACATCGTCGCCGATGGATGTTTGCAACACCGCGTAGTGGTATTGGAACCTGGTCACTTACGCTGGAACACAACACAAAATGCCAAACGGAGTTGGAGCCCTACTGGTTGTTTAGCCGCCTTTTACATCAGGCAGACTTCGGCCGCTGAGGTTAGTATTTTTACTCCGCCCGTGCACAGAGAAAAATAAAAACATTGCTACAATAAAATTTAAAAAATAATTCGTACCACAAATAAGTTTAATAAGTTTTATAAGTCAGCATGATGCTGCACCCAGATGAAGATAACCCAATAACGATCTCGAGCAATTTCTAAAAATATAATACTAATATTTTTTCATATTGGACATAAGAAACTAATTCCAAGCTTTATTAAAATAATGAATGCGAATTCATTCTTGACCACTTCGTCCTGAAAGCTCTTTGTGGCCTTCCGTCCTCACCTCAAATCCTTTATGATGATCATCAAATAATCTTATTAATTCAACAATGGGGATTGTCTAAAATTTTTAACCATTCGAATTTAATTTATTTTTTGAAAATTTAGAGCATTTTGAGAAACTAATTTGAATATTTTGAAGATTGGCTCAACAGTTATTTAAAAAAAGTTTAAATATTTTCAATTTTAAAGGTAAGTGACGTCATCACACGGCACAAGGGACTGTGCCGTTGCCTCACTAGAAATAATTTAAAAAATTGAAAGCTGTCTGTCAACACGATGTCATCCATCTCATATCTGTCAAAGTTCATGCGAAAAAAAGAGAAGTCGCAGGAAAAATTATTATTTTGGACATTTATAAATTTGACACATGACAGATTATCAATACTTGCCACTTACTTTTTATTTTCTGAGGTAACGATATAAATTATACAGTGAAATTTGAAGGGCAGAGAAGGTCAAACATATTTTATCACATATCAATAAAATGTGAATATTTTTCATTATTAATTAGTCCGAATGATCAGTAACCTTATTCCTCTAAATGGTTTTTCAATTACAACATTAAAAAAATGAACAATGCCCATTATTTGTTACAGGAGCAATCACAAATAGAGTTGCAAAAGGAGAAGATCGGTGACAAGAAGAAGGTCATAGAGAAGAAGGAGAACGGCGACGTCTGTCACCCAGTTCAGTGACCGCTAATGACGTCATCGCATGCTTATACCCATTATTTATAACATGAAATAGAAGTGATTAGAAACTTCCAATGGTTTGTGAAGGGGGCGGGTAGTATCTTTTTTTTACAAACATAATTCGCAGGCGCACACACAGACTGGAGCAAAGTATGTGTAAAATCAGTCATCAGTAATTCATACAGCGCCACCTAGTCTCAAGGTAAGTAGCATTGCACTTGTGTTATGGATACTAGATTAATATACAACATATGTACTTTTCTTTTGTGAATAAATATACCTATATATTATAGATAAACATTCAGACGTGAGACGAGAATCATACCTGTGTACTTCGCATGCGTACTGAAATGTATTATAGCCACAACCACGGAGGTCGTAATGTTTCCGTCCTACCTACCATACCTTTGTTATTTATAATTATAAATGGCGAGGTCAATGATGTTGATAAACTAGCAAAAGGCCATTCATTGCTTTTTGAACTCCCTATATATAGCGTAGCCCTATTCTTATATCTTAGCTTGGGTCAAAGAAAATTATATCAGTGGTCTACTACGCCACGGAGATCGTCACATGTGTACAGGTGTAAAGTTGTTTATACAGTACGTTTGTATCGGCTATTCTCTGTTAGGATTTTGACGGGACTGGCATTTAGCTCATGCAATTGGGGGAATTTAGTTCTCCAATCAGCATGCAGGTTTCCTTGGTGACTGAAACTCAGAAATCATGCTGGTAAATGCGAGTATGCCGCTTGCTCGCCATCTCAGTTGTCATCCCCTTTGTTTTCGCCATCGATGGGACAGTCGATTTTATCATCAAATTTCCGCTTCCGGTTTATCTATTTTTTCCTCTCCACTACGTACACCGTTCTCGTTCTGGTAGTCCATTAGAACACATGCTGCGTTCTTATACAGTATGTGTTCTAATGTGTTAATTGCAGCTTCTAGTCCGTGCGTTGTCTATGCGTTGAACTCATCCCTTTTGTCTCATCGCCACGGAAGGCACCTGGCTCTTAACGACCTCCTTAATGGAACGTAAAAGTCACGGATCAGATTTTGCATATTAAGTTGTTATTTAAAAGGAAATATATATAAGCGGTCTATAGTATCCTTAACACGCGCTCTGCTGTTTTAAGACTAGAGGGCGCTGTTTGAATTGTCATGCTATATTTTTTTTATATATTCGCTACGTTTATATATTCATAGTGGTAATAGAGTTAGGTCAAGAGTGACTGATTTACGACCCTCAAAATTATTAAATATTTTGAAAACTACCCGCCTTTAATAACAGAACAATTGAAACTGAAATAACCCAGCAATACGCGGAGTTTATAACATTACTATATTTTTGTACAAATATACCTACGGAACGGTCATACGTCACCCATCTTCCATTTTATGAAGCAATCGTGTTTTATACATGTATATGTGTACAGAGAAATCGTATGTAATCTAGAAGAGCCATGAATCCAGTATATCAACGATCGTATACGCCTGCACGGTACTGCGCGTATACAAATGATCATTATATGGCACTCTTTCTGACTGGATAGTGATGAAAGAGTGCGATATACGAGATTGTGTATGCGGGCAAAATGTTTGTTATACAAAAAGGTCGTAAGTACGCCTTGTTTGTGGATCCCTAATTTTTACCAGTAATAAATATAGTCTATGTTACTCAGGGATAATGTAGCGTTCTAATGGTGGAATAATTTTTGAAACTGGTCCAGTTGTTTTTGATTCTGTTCATTATACACATCAAATCATTCCTCTTATATAATATTAGTGTAGATTTGTAGGTCTGAATGTAAGATGTTTGACCCACGTTTGGTTGGTAAGTGGCGCCATCTGGATCAATGTTTTACTTGGCGTGTGATTTCTCTGTACACAGTTATTGTCGCATAAGTGAAATTATACAATCGCCATCGCGGCGTGTAATCAAATAACCTACCTCAAAATTGTGCGAGACAAGCGACGCGGCACAATCTTAATTTTAAGTTAGGCGCAATTTTGATACTAACTACAGTGCAATTTCGATATAACAAAACTGAAGGATTATAGAACATATTCTTTACAACGAGGTTTGTTATATAACGGTTAGGTTAGACAACAATTTGTTTTAACAAGGTAAAAACAATTGTTAATTAACCTCAACATTACGAATATATACACATTTATTCACTAATAAATGAGAACACTTTAAAGAAAAAACTTTTTATTTGTTTACATAATAAAAAAAAAAGTTAAATTAAGTTCAATAATACTTTATGTATTCTGTAATGATGAAAAATTCGTTATAAAGTGATTTTTGGTGAATGTATTCGCAATTTAAATTTTGTATTAACTCTTATGGACAGTTAAGTTATAGATTTCGAAAAATTCGTTAAATCGAGGAATTTGATACATTGAGGTTTGTATGTATAGTACACTGTATGTAATATTTTCGGCCTAGCCAACATATTTTTGTTATTTCATCATTATAGATGGCGATGTCATCATCAGCAAAACGTTTAGGTAGTAACTAGGTAACTACTTGACGTCTAAATAAATTAATTTCAAGTATAATTAATAAAATTTCGAAATTGTTGACGAATACGTCTACTTGGGTTAAACGATCCAGTTAGGCAGGTCCAATTTCGCGAGACTCATTTCATCAGACTCATCGAATCCAACTCGGATGGGCAGCGTTCGGGAAGCTCCGGAAAATCTTTTCGTCCCAAATACCGCAGTGTCTCAAGATGAAGGTTTTTAACCAATGTGTGTTGCCAGTGATGACATACGGAACGCAGACGTGGTCGCTAACTATGGGCCTTATGAGAAAGCTCATGGTCGCTCAGAGGGCAATGGAGAGGGCTATGCTCGGAGTTTCCCTGCGAGATCGAATCAGAAATGAGGAGATTCGCAGGAGAACCAAAGTCACCGACATGGCCCGGATGATTGCAAAACTGAAGTGGCAGTGGGGTGGGCACATAGCTCGAAAGACTGGTGGCCGTTGGGGCAGAAAAGTCCTCGAATGGCGACCGCGTACTGGAAGACGCAATGTTGGTAGGCCCCCCCACAAGATGGGCCGATGATCTGGTCAAGATCGCCGGAATAGGTTGGATGAGGGCAGCGCAGGTCCGATCATCGTGGAGATCTTTGGGGGAGGCCTTTGTCCAGCAGTCGGCGTCTTCCGGCTGAAATGATGATGATGATAATTAATAATAACCCTATATTAATGAATAGAATTATAAAATTGTATGCCATCTGTTGGCGAAATATGTGATACTCAGTTTAGTATGTCATCTCCTATGCAGTTTAAAATGTTTCAAGCAATAAATGATTATTTTAACTTCGAATGTTGAAAGTACTATTTGTTGGTGATAAGAATGTGCCATTGCGTCAAAATTGCGCCCACGCGATCATATGATAGCAATAATCTGCCGCGTCGTTGCCGCATATCGATGCCTTTATATGCATTTTATTGTAATAAAAAAATTATATATGTATATATTGTATTTATCATGTGTAATATGCCTAGAATATTCTTAAATGATGAACGACTTGGTAATAACCGTGTTACAATTATGATTATTACTGAAATGAGATTAGTCATGTTATTATTATTAACTAGTTGAACTTTTGCGAAAAAATGTAGCCTACCATCCTTCAATAGTGTTTTTTTTATTGTGGTACAGCATACAGGCTGGGCTTACTTATAAGCAGTTACCGCCTACGTATGTTTGCAGGGATATCGCTATCACGCTGTTGTCTGCGCATGGGAACTGGAACCTGGGTCACTAAGCCCAGAACAGGTTTATTATGGCGGCATATTTAGTGACTAGGTGGTTGCCATCCAGACGGGCTTCGAGCCCTATCACCTAACTAGGGTTGTTTAGTCGCCTTTTACGACAGACCACACCCCCGCCCGCAGAGGGCGTTTTTTACTCCGCCCCTGCACGGAGAGAACTACTATGTTACACTTATGAATTAGTATTGTTTAAAAAATATATAATTAATCAATATCAGCCTTAACATGCACTAGTGATTCTTGTTTTGTTGATTTAAAAATTGATCCATATACAGCCATATAAAATTGACGATGATTTTGTCACCAAGACAAAAGTCGGTGCGTACGCAATAAAATGGTAATAAATGTTCTATGTTCTTGGGCGAAATAATACAGGGTAACTTTGACAAAGCCATCCAAATTCACACAGAAGAATCTTTAGTAAAAGTTATGAACACGTATTTTAGTTTAGTATCACATGTACAAAAATGTTGAGTAGTATGTGAGTCATCCAAAAACTCGCAATTTACATAATACGGCGCGCAAGTATCAATGACCTCTCCATCGATACCGCAAAAAACTGGTTCAGTGACCTAGTACGAGGCCGAGGACGGCGGTCATTGCATCTGTGCGAGCGAATACGCACTACTCACTTACGATATTTACACGGGAGTGACAGAGACAGGTAATAACAGATTAACATATGGAGTTTGCACCATATGACTATTTTGTACGATTGAATTAGTGACTATATTTTCCTTGGAATGAAATATTTTATGGTAAAATTTGAAATACTTTTTTTTTTGCAAAAATGGGTTCCTTAAATGAAACTTAAAAAAAAATTTGGACGGTTTTATCAAAGTCATACTTGTTAATAATGATAACATTTCGTCTTTGTCAAACCCATATCTGCTATATGCAAATGTTAAATTGATTTCAATTTATTGGAGTGAAAACATTCCCAAGTAAAATTTTATAAGAAACTTTCTTTTAAAGTGATTTAATGATTAGAATCAGTCTTAGGCGAACTAGTCGTAATAGTCAAAATGTGGAAACCTCAAAAAAGTGCACATAGCAGATATTGGTCTGACAACGACGATTTGTCTATTACAAGGGATAATATTGGAATAATAATAATTCTTTATGAAGATTTTGGCTGCCAGTAAACAGGTTTTTCCAAGTTGTACATCATTGTATTGCTCTTTTAGTTATTTGTTATATATCTGCCTTTTGGATGTAGTCTAAATTTATTATCTTGAAGGTTGTACTACTTAATTATTGCCTGTTATTGCGTCGAACTAAATATAGCCGGTGTTAAGTAATTTAAAAAAATAACCAACCCGCTTGTTACTCAATCGTTTCGTGTACAAACGGAAGAGGATTTATAATTTTTTTTCAGAAAAAAGTTCTTTGTGTCTCCAATCGATCTCGAAGGTAGTCATGTAAGGGGGGGGGGGGGGTTATGTGGAAGTTCTTTTTTTTGTCTCGGGGAAAAACCTCTTGACGGGTTTCCCCGGGCCGGGGGGACCGGGCGATATGTGGGACTCCGGGGAAGATGTTCAGCCATGCGACTACCCACTAAAAAACCCCGCTGTTCTCCTATCGCCTACGCCCGGGCCTACGGATATGTGGCCTGCCGATCTCGTGGCCCGGGCCGAGGCAACCCACTAAAAACTACTATAGCCAAGTGCCTGGGCTATGCGCAACTGGTCTGTCCCTGTGGACTGGTTCGATTTTTTTATAATACAATAAATATATAAGTAGTACAATCTTCAAGTTTTATATATGTATACATAATAATTTATATACGCGGGGTGTAAATTTCAATAATATTTCCTATTCGCCTTTTTTACATTCCGCTTTCTATTTTATCCTCTGCATTTGGAATTTAGGATTGTCTCTGATTGATGATATGATTTTTCTTTAAAACTTTTTCGTCTCTTTATTTCAAGTATGATAGAAATAGACAAGAAGTTAAAGATTTGTTGATAAGGGGTGTTAAGACATTTATTCGTTGTAAATCGCACGAATTTTGTAATCATTTGTCACGTGGCAATATTAATGGTGAAAGTTTTGTATAGCAACATTCGTAATAATTGAACCGAACATGACATTGCTAAATAGCAATGCTAAATAGCAACAAGAAATATGGCGGATTCCGCAATATCGCTCTCTATTTTAGGTATTTTTAATACATTGAAATTTAGGCACCAATCTTATTGTGATTTTATATACCGTCTTGATAGTGAGTCTGCCTTCATTCATTCAACGAGTCTTTAGGGCAATCAGTGGAATATTTAAGAATGCCCTCTACAAAGGGAAAATGCAAGATTTTATCGACTACCCTCGGTTCTATAAAAAAAGACAAGCCTTGCCTGACTTTATGCTACAATTAGTGTGATTTACAACGCATTAATGTTTTTAATTCATAGGTCTGTCGTTTAATATTGCAACATGAATTCAGTAAGAACTCTGACGATTTCAATATTATACGACGGATTCCGAAAACATTCCTACGAGTAGTCGTGTATTTTTATGAATAATTCAATCTTGAAAAAAGAGTAATATTGAAATGATTACAGAAATTACAGCATGAAAATATATTTGAAATTAATTTTAAATTTATTATTTACATGATACAATTATGAAATTTAAATGAAGTTTTATGTATTGATGACTCAAAGAACCATTTATATCTCAAATAATCATTATCAGTAAGTTAGCCTTGCCTTTTGTAGTCTGGGTTGGAACTGTTATTTTGCAACAGTGTAAAACAATCATATAGACCTCCGTAAGCCATAACATTCGATCTTGGCTGATTTCATCGGCTGCCTCTATCCATCCAACTGGAAGGCGAAAGTTCTTTGAATCTTCTATTTGATTTTATACTTCTGAACTACCATAATTTGCTCTTTTCGGGATAGTGTGAAAAATAAAGTCGTATTCCACATAATCGATTTTGGAATAAGGCAAGGTGTAAAACGAAATAGAGTTTTGAAGCATTTAAAATGAATATTGATTCGTCAGATTAGGGTGTGCTGTTTGGGATTCATTTCAATGACATTTATTGCATATTTTGTCTCGTTTTTACACGTATTACATATATCTTTTACGTTTTCCAATTGCATTTAACCTGCCAATTTCAATCTTCGGAGTCCACACTACGTTTTTGTATTGCCGGCAACCCCTTTTTGACCATAGAGGCGAAAAATGATTTATTTTTTTAAACTACCTTCAGATCAGAGTAATCAAATTTTACACTACGATCGTAATATTATTTCTGTAACCACAAAACTACAAAAAGGCATAAAATTTGGATGCTGGACCAATCCTGTTTGCCGGACACCAGCTACCAAAAAAGTACAAAAAAATTTTATAACCACATTGATGCATTTTGTTCCTTGTACATGTAAAAACAAGTACTCTATGGTGAAACTATTTAGTTACAATTTTTACTTCTATTATTTTATATTTTAAAATAAATGTATGTGATTTAGTTTATAGTATTTTCACATATACGGCCTTTATTGGTTTTATAGTTAATTCAACAAAAGACATTATTTTTAAGTGGCGAGCATGAGAGGAATGCGTCTGTTTTTTAAAATTCATGTTTTAAAATAATCGATTTATTTTAAAATGAATTATCGTATTTAAATTATTTTATAAATAATAATAATAGTTTGTGTTATGTTCGAAATTATATTAATAGTGTTCCAGAGTAGATTTTCCAAAATTCTCCAGAATTATAATTATCTTTGGTATGTTATTCTGTAGAATTATTTCGGATTCGAATATTATTATTTTGAGAATACGAATATAATTTTTGTATATCACTAATTATTATATTAATTATTATTAATAATGTAATTGTTCTAATAATCTGTAAAATAAATTAACTTGTTTAATAACTTACAGCGTCATATTGGAGAATATTATAAAGTAGGATCTCTTTTGAGTATTTTTTATTTATTACAAATTATGAAATTTTAATAGTGAAAGCAGACGCAAGGGTGGTGGGGTTAAGATCTAATTCATATTATAATCGATTCTATTATATTTGTAAGTCTATATAGATTTCGAATTCGGTAGAATTGTCGAGTGTATTTAAATTTAAAATTCCCTTATTGCTGCAACTATTCGAGTATTATTATTGTTTAATTAATAAAAAGCATTTTGTCACATTTTTTGTTTTATTTAATAGCATCACTTTTGCGGTGAATTCCGGTTGTATCTTAATTCCCAAATAACTCGAATAAATCCATGTGAGCTTCGCTCTATGCTCAGGATGTAGCAGGTGCTGAATTGAGTCCTTGTCAACTGTGGGGCATGGGTGCATTGTATGGCAGCCATACTAACCCGTTTTGCGGCAACCGGATGATTACGTGGGAAACAAATGTCTGGCCATGCCGCCTCCGCCGGGCCCCGGCAGGAGGGGTAGACCCAAAAAGTGCTGGTTTGACATTGTAAAGGGCGATATGCGTGCCAATGGGCTCACTACCAGGGATGCTGAAGACCGTGCGAAGTGGAGTAGAAAAAGTCGGAAAGCGGACCCCGGGCACCGAAGCGGAAGTTTGGGTTGCGACCGGGATGAACGCTGAGATGATGATGATGATGAGGACTAACCCGCTGCCATGGGGTGTGCATCAATTATTTCCTCCACCTTGAAATAGGTTAAGGTGACTTGGAGGCTTTCTATATCGCTGAAAATAGCTGTTTCAGTAACATCGTTCTGATGAAAATTCTTAAATTCATAAGTACCTACTCATATAATATTTTTAGGCATTTAGGGCAAATTGTACATTAGGCATTTGCCTATTTTGACATGGATCGGCTTGGTTAGAATAAATCGTCTGTTTTACTTTTTAGAGTCCAGAGGCGCAGTCTATTTGGAAAACTACCATGTTTAGTCTTCTAAAATACGGAAATAAAAAAAAAAAAACCAATGATATTTGTTCTTTTATTACTTAAATAAAAGTAAATAGATATTTTTAACATCACACATTTGACTGTCGCACTCAAAGGCATGATTTTGATTATAGTTATGCTATAATTAATCTGAGTGCCAATCAGGGATGTTATGGATATGATATTTCGGATCTGGATATGGATATAGGAATAAAATTATATCGGTTTCGGATAAGGTTACGGATATGCAATTGTTTCGGATTATCCGTTAGTTTCGGTTACGGATATTAGATTGAAGTAAAATATAAACACAAAATGACACAAATATATCGAAACATGTTGTTTTATTTAAACTCCGCCCTTATACGAAACTATCCGAAACTTGTGAAACGGATACGGATATAATTTTATTTCGGATATCCGATAGTTACGGTTACGGAGCTCCATAACATCTCTGGTGCCAATAATTCAAACTATTGGATATTTGCTTCTAAATGCAATTATTGTGTTCCCTTGAAATTGAGTGCATCAGTATGTATTGAGAATGTGTTTTCAACTCAAAATTATTATAGTAACGCACTCAAATTATATAATTACCGTTTTCACAGACACTGACACTTTGTTTCTTGTGTGCGGCATTAACTTAAGACAAATCGGCCTGATACTCCAGCAGGAGCTGTGCAAGGGAGTGCCTTGCCCCCAGGTCTAAATGGGCAAAGTTGTCATCCCGTAATTTTTTTATACAATTATCCCTGTTAGGGGAGAATTGGCACGCTGGGGGGCGGGGCGAGAGCACCAATCCCGGTTCTGGGGCGAGAATACATCGGAGGGGCGATTGCGCTAAAATATCGGCCACGGATGACGATTGGGGACCTCTGTATTCTGCTATGGCTGTAAAAATAATAAACTAGCTTAAATTTTACATTACAGACTACAAAATAATTGAATTAATAATTGCAGTTGAATATTGCAAACGTGTTTAATGTTGACACGACAAATAATTACAACCTACCTACATTAAGGTTGCCATCCAAAGCTAGAGCATGTGGAATAGCAGTATCGAGTCAACAACAGACCAAAAAGGTTGTGACAGCTATGATCACACTGGCAATGCAAAAAATATTATAATAGGTCTTTACCTATGAAATTGCCGTTCTGCAGTACTGGCCATTTCAAATCAAAATAATTTTTGTTTGGCTAAGAATTCTAATTTCAAATTAATTTTATTTTAAAAACATGGAATTCTTTCTCCAAAAGTAGTCATTTGTTTATTGATTAGTGTTGCATTTTCATCGCATTTCAATCTTTTTCGTGATCATGGATACGTTAAAAATTCGAGTAATTATGGAATATGAGTACCGTCGTGGCAGCATCGCGGCACAAGCGGCACGCAACATCAACGACGTTTACGGAGCTAACACTACAAACCAACGCACCACCTGTTATTGGTTTGCTGCTTCCGCTCTGGGAATTGCGACCTGAAAAATGAACCTCGCGGTCGTCCGAAGACTTTGGTCGACAATGACGAATTAAAGGCGATTGTGGAAGCTGATGATACACAATCTACGGCTGAATTAGCAGCAGCTTTCGATGTTAGCGTCAAAACAACATTGCTCCATTTGCATCAAATTAACAAAGTAAGGTCATCCGCCCTACTCACCAGACCTTGCACCTACAGACTACTACTTTTTCCAGAATTCGAATAACTTCTTGGCGGGGAAAAAATTCAATACCCGAGAGGCAGTACAAAATGCCTTTGAAGAATTTGTTGTCTCTCGTCCAGCTGATTTCTTTAAGAAGGGAATCAATAAACTGCCACTGCGTTGGCAAAGATGCATTGATTGCATGGGTGATTTCTTCGATTAATACAAATAAAAAATACATGAAAAAAACTCGTTTAAATTTTTTCATACAAAACGACAATTTCATAGGTAAAGACCTAATATTTCCTTGTCATAATTTGCCAATTAATTTTCAATTAGAATTACAGATGAAAATTGAGAAAACACAATCGGCTTTTATATTTGATTTTGTAACATTTTTTTATGGCTGTAGAACAGCAGACAGACTGACGGCCCGCTTAGAATTTAGCAGTTAAAATCTCGCTCCGGTGCAAACATCTAACTTGGGTCACTAATGCCGGAACACAACGCAAGGTTAGGCGGCATACTTGAGACCAAAGGTGGTCGTCGCCATCCAGACGTACTTGAGGCCTTACCGCGTAGCTAGGGTGGGTTGTTTTGTCGCCATTTACGACAGGCTGACACCGGCCGCAGAGGTTAGTATTCTTTCTCCGCCCCTGCACGGATATTGTATTATATTAATATAATAATAGTTAAGAATTCTTGTTTCATTAATCCGGTAACCAGTTGACGGTACACAGCAATCCACAAGCATTTTGAAGGCTAGTGTCCTCTATCTAATACTTCATATCCGGATTTTTATAAATTGTATTTTTTGGAAATTAACAATTGATTTTCTTAGTCTAACCTCAAAGCAAACACTCATTGACTTCTTGTTACTTAACAACGCCATCTGCTGGATTAGCTTTAGTGTTGTGTCGTTAAAGCAATTTAAAAAAAATAGTATTATTATTCGGCGATAGATGTCAGGCAGAGTCACATCTTTGTTATTTTTCTTCCAATAAAAAAAAAGCGAATAAAATGACATTTTCTAGAAATGATTCCTAGCTAGATCGATTTATCGCCCCTGAAACCCCCCGTATACTAAATTTCATGAAAATTGTTGGAGCCGATTCCGAGATTCCAATTATATAAGTATATATATTCAAGAATTGTTCGTTTAAAGATATAGGATAACACAAAAGGAAAGAGGTACAAAAATGATGAGTGACTGAATATTGTCAAATATTGTTAACGGGAGCGATTTCAGTCTAATTCAATTGTGAAAGAAGTTATAAATATGTTCGATCGTTTTCGTGGGCTTCTTGGGCTTTTTCAATACGGAATGTCAACAATAGCTGCACGGATATGAAAAATAAGAAACAATTAAACTGACCCGAGTCATAGTCGCTCCTGTAAAAGGAGAGCACGTTGTGCACGTTGAGGTTGAAGCGGCCGGTGTTCACCTGCGGCTTGGCGCCCGCGGGGGTCAGGAAGCGCGGGTGGTCGTACAGCGCGAAGCGGGCGAACGCGCTCGGCAGGTACCACTGTTCGCCCTGGATCGTGTTCATGCGCACCTGGAATGGTGACTTTTTTTATAGCTGGAGGTCAAGTTCAGGTGGTCAGCGTTGCCTATGGACGTTTGTGACACCAAGGCCAGCCTCGAAGAAACTCTATAACGCCTTTCTTTAAATTCTCTATACCGTACTACGCTGGGAAAACCTCAGCGGTAAACTCAATCCAAATGAAGTACAAAAAGACACGCAATATACTGCACCTAGAACACAACCGTAGGTAGCCTATTCACTTACGAATAAAGCATCCCTTCATCTTCTTACAATACACTGCTTATTTGTGTTAATAAAATATTATTAATCTAATCAAAAAAACCAACTCACTCTATTCATAAAATCTTGGTTGAAATCCATATGGGGGACAACAATTAGAACCAACGCGTCCCTTGCCAGCTTCGGGGCAGCCGTAATAACGGCAACCCTGCCGCCCCTCTCGAACAGTTCCACCTCATCAGCGTCAGGATAGTCGTCCATGGAAGTTTCTAGAATTTCTATCTGTGCGGTTTTGTATTTCGTTGCGAGGGTAGTTAGAGATTCCTTTATGGAGTCCGATGTAGTTGTATTATCCGACTGCTGACGTATTAACACCTGGGGGGGTTTAAAAATATTGTGAGACAGTGTAAACGAGAAGATAGGGCCACTCTGTTGTTCCACAATCATCTGACGACCTTTGTGGCGTAACGGATAAGACATTTCGGTAAGCTTGCAGAAGTCACGTGTTCGATTCCCGACCCGCGTCTTACTCCAAAAACTATTATTAGTATTATTCCAAAAATGGACTTACCACAATCAACGCCGTATTTTTGTCCTGTCCGAGGCACAGGGTCTCGTACTTCTGGAGGAACCCTGGGGCATCGAGCACCGTCTGCGGGGTCAGCACCAGTGGCAGGAGAATCGTGATCCGGGCACTCTCCGTTACGTACTGCACCGGAACGAGACGCGCGGCGCCTAGGGGGCGCACCACTTGAATCTGGCGCATCATCTGGACAGACGTATTCATTATTGAGTGGGAAGGGCTGTAAGAAGTGCCACCAAGACCTTGGAGGCTCAAGTGCATCTCACTTGCTTACATTATGTGAAACAATTGATGAGGGTCTAGCGCCGTGTTTTCCTCTGAGGGTTAAACAGTCAGACAGCAGCTGAATTAACTTTTCTAGCACAAGATAGTGTCAGAGACGCACCAACTGAACCGATTTGCGCACTTTCTTGCTGGGTGACATTAATTAGCAGCAGTATAAGGTATACTTGGATGAAGGTAATCGATATTAACCACTGGCGATGACCTTTACCATTTTACCCCCTAAACTAGGAGGGAATTGAGATGTCAGAATTTCGTCAGCTGTTGAGAAGGTTGTACCAACTGACAATTTGACTTTGTAACGTTTCGTTCATTCGTACACGTTCGTAAGACCGTTGACCGAGTGAATTTGAACTCACGCCTTTTTTATTGTTGTAAGACAGCAGACAGGCTGACGGCCCACTTAGAATTTAGCAGTTACCGTCGCCTATGGGTGTTTACAACGCCAGTGGCATCGCGAACACGCTGCTGTCCCATATGGGTACAGGAATTTGGATCACTAATTCCGGAACACAATCCAGATGGGCTTGGGGCCCTGCCAAATAGCTAAAAAGCGCGGCACGCTACTCATTCTAATTGAAATATTATCGATATTGTGTTGATTGTGCAAAATCCGACATTACCGTATAAATTGGTACCCCAAATTGGATGTGTTGCATATACATTGTGTTTTTTTTTTATATTGGAGAACGTGTAAATTGTAATTATATTATTTTCAATCTTTTAGGGGCCATCCATAAATTATGTCACACGTAAAGGGGGAGGGAGGGGGTCGACGAAGTGTGACATTGTGTGACAAGGGGGTGGGAGGGGTCTTAAATTTTGTGACGTCACATTTCCAAACCTACGTGTTAAAACACGAACTTTGCACTATTAACGAAATACTCAAAAACATTTGCAACTCTATCTTGATTGAAAATGTTTGAAAAAAAATTGAAATGCGAGATTGTCGCATGTTGTGATGTACGACGATCTAGCCTTTAGCGACTATTACGAGAGGGATTTTTAACACCACCTGTTTTATTTAGTCAGACGTAAAGCTGGTATCTAACTGTAGAAAAAAAATGACGCCGAAGGTAAATTCATATAATACTAATTTCGGAACTGTTGTTTGAATTCAATAATTTCTAAATGTACAATTGCAAAATATGTGACGTCACACTAGGGAGGGGGGAGTCTCACAAATGTGACCAGCTGTGACAAGGACGGGGGAGGGGTCAAATAAACATGAAATTCGTATGACGTAATTTATGGATGGCCCCTAATATACAAAATAGTTGCGTATTTTTTTATGTTTGTGTAAATACTTTACGCATATTATTGTAAATCACCTTTTTCATTGCTGACTGCCTCATCAATTCATCATTGATACTATTATTGCGTAGCACTCACAACTGTGTACTTCTTCGCAGTGGCCAGGCAGTCGGTCAATAAAGAAGGGTATGTCTTGACTGGATAACACTGAATTCTAGGGTCCACTCCAAGTCTAGAACGGGTTCCTACAACCCGACGTAACTATCGACGACACGCGTTGTGTGCCAACCACACGTGCTGTATACTATCCACCGAGTCTACAACTTCTTCTTCGCCGCCGCCTAGTCTGCCATGCCGTGACTATAAGCTGCCGGACATCTACTACAAAGGCCAGTGGTTGCGTTTGATGAGAATTGAGTGATCTATGGTTCGAACCCCGATCTACCTACTTTTAATTTATTAAAAAAAAAACATCATCGTTATTATTTTTTTTATTATGACTATATGTAATAGTCTGGTAGTTTCATTTCTAAAGAGCAACGGATAGGTCTGTCACAACTTGAGCTCTGAAGGTCTTAGGCCGACAGACAGGTCTTAGACAGGCCAATGAAAAAAAATTAGATAATCACTAAATTATATTCTTATTTATACAATTTAAAAAATAAATCAATTGAAGAAATAAATGAAGTGTTAAATTAGTGTTATTTTAGACCAGGTCTTCCGCAATATTTTTACGTATTGAATACTTACAGGATAATTCCCAGGGTCTTTGGGTGTCAGCCTGAACAGCAACGTATAGGAGAGCGACTGCGCTGGCTCCCACTTCCACGCCCCCTCCAAGAAGTGGGCCTCTTCAGCCTCTGGCCATCGGTTTAACGCCCACGCCTTGGCACTGTCTAATACCAACTATTGAAAAAAAAAATACAAATGAACTGAAATTTATCTAAGGAGTTTGCTCTTTGATAATAAAAAAAAAAACATACAGGTTATTTTTAAAACTTATAGACTCAAAAAATATAAAATTTAATTTAAGACAACCTGTAAGATCAGGTATTTCGTTGAAAAAAAAAATGATTTTCTATAGGGAAAATTTCCCAGATCTTTTGCATCAATATTAAGAGACTATGTTGATAGAAGAAGTAATGTATAGTCGCACGCCATCGGCTGGACGTTCCTTGGAACCTCTTCTTCTCTATACGGAATGGTTTTTTTTATTGCGTAGGACAGCAGACAGGCTGACAGCCCGCTTAAAATTTAGCAGTTACCGTCACCTAAACCGTCGCCACGTCGGTGTTTGCAACGCTAGTGGCATCGCGAACACGCTGCTGTCCCATAAGGGTACAGGAACTTGGGTCATTAATGCCGGAACACAATACAAGATTATTATGGCGGCATACTTAAGAGTTTAATGAGTTTGTGTATCTGGGTTCAAAGTTTACCAGAGATGGAAAGTGTGAGAGTGATATTGAAAGAAGAGTGAATGCAGGAAACATGGTGAATGGAGCTTTGCACTCCTTTATGAACAGTCGGAAGGTGTCTAACAAGGCTCGTCTGGCTGTGCATGAGGGGGTGTTGGTTCCGACACTCATGTACGGAAGTGAAAGTTGGGTATGGCAGAAGAAACATGAAAGCAGAATAAATGCAGTTGAGATGAGAGCGTTAAGTATGATAGGAGTTAAACTGAGTGACAGGATAAGAAATAGTGAGATAAGGAAACGTTGTGGTCTGAAAGAAGATGTAGTGACAAAAATTGAGAACGGTATGCTGAGATGGTTTGGCCATGTTGAGAGAATGAATGAAGAACGATTGACGAAAAAAGTGTATTAAGCGAGTGTGAATGGAAGTGTTGGAAGGGTTAGAGCTAGGCGGACGTTTCGAGACCAGATCAGGGACGTCTTGAAAAAAGGCCAGGTCAAGAGTACCCTAAACCGAAGGGCATGTATGAAGGGAATAATGAAAGTGGAAAGAAGTGGTCTCTGCCTACCCCTACGGGAAAGAGGCGTGATTATATGTATGTATGTACTTAAGACCAAAGGTGGTCGCCATCCAGACGAGCTTGAGGCCCTACCACGTAGCTAGGGTGGGTTGTTTTGTCGCCTTTTACGACAGGCCGACAGAGTTGCAAAATTTATCTGAACCAGTGCCTACAATACATATATTATTATTATATAAATAATATTTGTGTTTTTCTAAATTTATGTAACCCCTTCACCAACTTTAGCTTTGCTGGAAGAAAACTCTTGAAGAATTAAGCTCGCCTATGCACATTTGATCTATTTCTAGCGTTTATGTATGCAATTTATGTTGTGTACAAATTATAAAGAATAGCACAAGGAGAAAGCTATACACACGTCTATAGCTTGTTTGTTGGCACCGGTGATGGGCCCCACGGTGCGGTGGTCGTCCGGCATGAACGCGTGCGTGTAGTTGAACGAGGTCCAACGTATGTAATCGAACCTAAAACAATATTTATAGTTTAGTTATCATCATTTTCTAGTTTTTTTTTATCCTATTCTATTTCCCAGTATGTGTTTATCTACAATAAAATACTCTTCTTCATTTGTATAATATTGTATAAACATTTATGTAATATATACACACCTTATGGACACCAAAAATTTATACTACGCTAACTCGAATTTTAGGTAAATTCCTTTTATTATGCCAAGTTGCTTAAAATGTGGGTTTTTATATGTAATAAAAAATTCATGAAGAAATATACAAAAATAACAAAGTTACAATGAATAAATAATTAACTACTAAGGGTACCAAATTTCAAATAAGTATCATAATTAATATAAAAATTATCACGTTTTTTCCTTTATAAGCCTCTACTGTAAAGTACACTTTTATGAGTTACCTTAGTATAAATTGTTGGTGTCATTATATTTTGTCTCTTACGCACATACACCCACGCCCATACGCACTCACACACACCCGCACGCTCAAACACACCCGCACGCACAAACACAACAAGAATTTTTGCTTCGGCCTCCAAGAGACAGATATTTTTCTAGTTTGGAGGCTGAAACAGATGTTTTTGTTTTATAGCATAAGTATACAGAATTTTATTTAATTTATTCAATAATGGGCTTAGCATAAATTGTGTATTTATTTAATGTAATGCAATTATAGATAAAATATGAAATTGGGATAATTATATTTTTATAATAAGTCTGCATTAAATTAAATTTGTATTTGTGATAAATAAATTAGTGATATTAGCGTTAGATCCCGGTCGCAACCCGAATTTCCACTTTAATGCCCTTAGTCCGCTTTTAGACATTTTGTTCTCTACTTCGCAAAGTTTTCAGTATCCCTGGTAGTGAGTCCATGGCACGCATATTACCATCTACAATGTCAAAAGCTTCTCCGTTCAGGGCGGAGTAAGAGTCCTAACCCGTTGCGACTGGGGTCCGTCTGTCTACAAAACAACCCAAGCTACGTGGTAGGGCCCCAAACTCGTCTGGATGACAACCTGCTCTGATTTATAAGCATACCGCTACAATAACCTTGTGTTGTGTTCTCGCATTAATGACCCTGCTTCCAGTATCCCTATGCAGAGATCAGCGTGTTCGCGGTGCCTCTAGCATCGCAAACACTCATAGGCGACAGTAACTACTTATGTCGTTATTATACTAGTTAGTCTGACCGCCCACTGTCCGCTGTTTCTCAGCAATAAAAAAGTTAGCACCTTTTTGGTTCAGTCCCTCCTACCAGACCTCGGCTAGACATTTGTTCCTCACGTAAATAGTAGCCTTTTGCCGAAAAATATGTATTTATAATTTAATACAAAAAATTATAGTCGTTCTATAATTTCCTTGGACAATACAAAAAAAAAGGAATATCCAGACAACAATGCGGAATAATGACAGTGCTCGGCAAAAGATGCACAATCTCACCTATTCTCTGGTAAAGGCGACGCCAGACCCGGATCGGACCGCAGCCCCGCGGGCCAAGTGGCGTTCCTGTAGCCGAGAGGGTGCCGTACAGAGTTGTGCCACAAGTAACTCCTTAGCCTCAACACTTCTTCGTGGTCTCGCTCCAAGAAAACCTGTTACAATAATAATAAACAATATTATTATTATTTGTCATATTTTTATTATTTGCTTTGTTGAGTAATCAGCATCACAAAGTCATTCAAAGAACTCGCAATTTACATAATACGGCGCGAGAGTGTCAATGACCTCTCCATCGGTACAGCAAAAAACTGGCAATGACCTAGTAAGCGGGCGAGGACGGCGGTCATTGCACCGGGCGAGCGAATACGCACTATTCATTTACGCGGGAGCGACAGAGACAGGTAATAACAGGTTAACGTACGGAGTTTGCACCATATGACTATTCTGTACGATTGAATTAATGATCATATTTTCCTTGGAATGAAATATTTTTTGACATACAATTTTTTTTTGCAAAAATGGTTTCCTTAAATTATGTTTAGTGCGTAAAAAAATTTGGACGGGTTTGTCAGTCACCCTATATATATATTTTCTTTTTTTTATTTATTGCTAAACAGCCGACAGGCTAACAGCCCATTTAATAAGTAAGCAGTCGCTGTCACCTATAGATGTGTGGGCGCTTTATGAGTCCCAACATTATAAAACATTAAAACGAAATAAGACAGAAATTAAACAAAGGAATTACTAAAAGAGGCACTGTATTGCCAATAGAATGTACGTCACAAAAATACCATACGATCTATAAAAGTAATGGCGATGATGGCAAGCGGTGTGAACCGATGCGCGCCACAGGTGTTTGTGACACTAGAGGCATCGTGAACACACTATATGGATTCTGGTGTGAGGTTCGATAATACCGCAACATAACACAAGGTTATTATGGCGGCATATTTAAGACCAAAGGAGGTCGCCATCCAGACGGGCTTGAGGCCCTACCACGTAGCTAGACTGCTAGACTGGGTTGTTTTGTCACCTTTTACGACAGGCCGACCCCGGCCAGAGGTTAGAATTCTTTCTCCGCCCCTGCATAAAACGATTCTAGAAATTGGCTTAATAATACAACTTACCCGTGATATGTACGCTTGTAGTTGATAGAAACTCCTTGAATTCGTGACTGGGTGCACCGTCACGGCATCTGCAAGGGTGCTAGAAACGGGGGCGCCTCCGTTGTCTTCGTTAACCAGCATTGACATGTATTTTTCACCCTAAAATTTTATATTACAAAAAAAAACATCCCGATTGCATTCAATTGTTGCTTTTTATAATCTAAGAAGTATTTTAATGTAATGTAACAAAGAAAGTAGCAAAGCTTTGTGTTAGGGTACTAAATAATAGATATACTACTTATACCTAGTCAGGTCATAAGTATTGTCACACAGTAAAAACTTTTCTTTTAGAATGCTGGCCACAAAAAAGTTTATTGAATTAGAATTTCGAATTGTTCATGAAAATAAAAATGTATAACTTTTAGAATTTTACTCATTTTTAAATATGGAGTGGACGCTTAAAGAAGACCGTGTTGCAGTTATTGCGTTGCATCGTTGCGGTTATGCGCCAATTCAAATTTTTAACATACTGAAAAATTTGAATATTACCAAAAGATTCGTTTATCGTACCATCAAACGATACAATGAAGACTCTAGTGTAGATGACAGGTCAAGAAGTGGTCGCCCTCGGTCTGTTAGGACTCCAGCAGTGATAAAAGCTGTGAAGGCACGAATTCAAAGAAATCCCAAACGTAAGCAGAAACTGTTGGCCCTTCAGATGGGATTAAGCAGAACCACGGTGAAAAGGGTGTTAAATGAAGACTTAGGGCTTCGGGCATATCGAATAAAAACAGGACATCGTTTGAATGCTCGTCTAATGGACCTGAGACTGAAGAGATGCCGCGCTTTGTTGAAGCGGTACGCGGGAAAAAAATATCGGGAAATTCTTTTTTCGGATGAAAAAATGTTTACCGTAGAAGAGAGCTACAACAAACAAAATGATAAGGTGTACGCACACAGTAGTGAAGAAGCGAGCAACCGTATTCCGCGTGTCCAACGAGGTCATTTTCCATCCTCGCTCATGGTATGGTTGGGAGTTTCTTATTGGGGCTTAACAGAGGTACATTTTTGTGAGAAAGGTGTAAAAACGAATGCTGTTGTGTATCAAAATACAGTCCTGACGAACCTTGTGGAACCTGTTTCTCATACCATGTTCAATAACAGGCACTGGGTATTCCAACAAGATTCGGCGCCAGCTCATAGAGCGAAGAGCACACAAGACTGGCTGGCGGCGCGTGAAATCGACTTCATCCGGCACGAAGACTGGCCCTCTTCCAGTCCAGATTTGAATCCGTTAGATTACAAGATATGGCAACACTTGGAGGAAAAGGCGTGCTCAAAGCCTCATCCCAATTTGGAGTCACTCAAGACATCCTTGATTAAGGCAGCCGCCGATATTGACATGGACCTCGTTCGTGCTGCGATAGACGACTGGCCGCGCAGATTGAAGGCTTGTATTCAAAATCACGGAGGTCATTTTGAATAAACTTTAATGTCATAAGAATCTATGTTTTGTTAAGTTCCGTTTGGTATATGAATGGTTACATAATTAATAAACTTGTTACAATTATTTTACATTAAACATGTGACAGAATTTATGACCTGACTAGGTATAGTTTTCCTTCATTAGTGGAGGAAAGCTGCCAGTGTTGAACGCCATGGTGGAATTCAAACCAGGTATTTTTAAGTTGGTTTCAAGTCTGACGCAGTTACTTCATCTTAAATAAAAAATATATTGGAACAATTGGATAGCGCAATCTAGTCCCAGTAGCAAAATAAAATTTAAATAAAAGCACTTGCGTTAAATCACATCAAAATTATTTATTTTTAAGTCTTTAATTTAAATTAGGTACATAATAAAATTCAATACATTACATATATTTTTGTTTGTTTGAAATTTAAATCACGATCTAAAATGCCTAAACGTAAACTTTTCCTTTTTGTGAAAGATAAATATCTCGATTACTCCCCAAGATGCTGGTAAGTTGAAGGGACAGATCTATAAGACCATCATTAGGCCTATCCATTTATATGGCTGTGAAGCGTGGTTAGTGTTTTTTCTTTTTTTTTTGCTGTAGGACAGCAGACACGCTGACGGCCCGCTTAGGATTTAGCAATTACTGTCGCCTATAGGTGTTTGCAACGCTAATGGCATCGCGAACACGCTGCTGTCCCATAAGGGTACAGGAACTTGGGTCACTAATGCCGGAACATAACACAAGGTTATTATGGCGGCATACTTAAGACCAAAGGTGGTCGCTATCCAGACGGGCTTGAGGCCCTACCACGTAGCTAGGGTGGGTTGTTTTGTCGCCTTTTACGACAGGCCGACCCCGGCCACAGAGGTTAGTATTCTTTCTCCGCTCCTGCACGGATAAAAATCTGTTAGAGTGCACAAGCAAGAACTGCGTGTCAAAAACCCTAAAAGTACGTGACCTAGTACGTGGCTAATAGCCATGAGCATAGCCACTGGCTATGCACATAAGCGGGTAGGCTTGCTACTGCAGACGAACTGGTTATTGTAACCTCTTTAAAAAATTATTACACTATTTACACTAATTCTGTTTAATTCCTATTTGTCATTAAATATATAAAAAATATAAGTATGGTTCTCATTTACTTGTACATAATTTGTTTGGCTGAATTTCTATTTTTAAAACACCCGTGTCCCCCAATTAGTTCAGATAATCGACACTCTATTGTATATGTATATAAATACATAATTTCATTACTGGTAACATTGGTCATTAAAATGAGTTGGTCAACCAAACATTTTTATCATTATGATCTTCTATTGTATAATAAGTATTACCGCTAAGAAATCTTTGATGTCTTCTTTAAAATTATTTAAAGGTTACGCGCCACAGAGATCGTCAAATAAATATAATACCTGTAACTCGGACTGACACGACAAGTGCGCCGCGTGCAACACGCATCTGCCGATGTTTTCGTGGTGGTGCGGTGAGTACGAGTTGCGGACGCACCAGTCCAACTCGTTGTGGATACCTCGGAGCACCGAGTTCGACAGGATTATGCCACTTTCTGGAAATAATATGTATATATTTTTATCATTCTAATTCTTTAGTGGAGAATAAATAATTTTAACTGGATTTTTAGTTTGTTGGGTATTGGATACCTGCGACGAACGTTCCCTTCGTGGCCGCTGCTTCCCAAAAAACCCTTTTAAGGCTAACCTTAAATGAAGACTGTTTATTGATTTTTGTTTTTATTCATGTAGGTTCTTGACAAACTCTTTTTAATTTACTTAAAGTTGCTATAGTATAGGGAACACAACATGCTAAAACTAATAAATATAATAATGATAAACTAGTTTATCTCTAAATAAATCCAATAATATTCTTTTTCTTGTTTATTTTTCAAGCATCTTGTTTTAAAGTGCAGGACAGCAGACAGGCTTCGGCTGACGGCCCACTTAGAATTTTCCAGTTACCGTCGCCTATGGGTGTTAGCAACGCCAGTGGCATCTAGAACACTCTGCTGACCCAAATGGGAAAAGGATCTTGAGTCACTAATGCCGGAACACAACATAAAGTTATTATGGCGGTATACTTAAGACCAAATGTAGTCGCCATCCAGACGGGCTTGGGGCCCTACCACGTAGCTATGGTGGGTTGTTTTGTCGGCTTTTACGACATGCCTACCCCGGCCGCAGAGGTCAGTATTCTTTCTTCGCCCCTGCATGGATAGAACAATTTAAATATTGCAGACAAAAAATAGGTGCCCAAAACATTGGTGGTGCTCCATAAATCCTCTTAAAAGAGCTTATCACATACAATATATACAATCATTGTTAAATAAAAATCTATTGATTTATCAATAAATACATGTAGTTTACAAAAATGCCATTAAAACAATTGTTAGTAACTATTTATCACATATTCATAGATAAAACATTTCAATTAACAATATAAATATATTTCAAAATTGTGTATTGGTTTATTGATAAACATACCCATTTCCTGATGTCATTGATAGCAGCTGGTTTAGAAAAAATATATGAATTTACTTTTTACCATACTTGGATACTACATAATCTAAATATTATTGCTACATTAAAGAAAAAAATATATGTATTTTGGATTTCAAATAAACCTGGACCTCAAAATAAATGTATTCAAGGTTTCTTTTAGGTCTATGTAACTGCATTTGCGGTTCCTCAGGGTCTGACTCACTAAAAAGCGGTCGTCTCATGGTTGTGTGCAACATTTTCACCCAACACCTTGCCTTCTCTGAACGGAATCTGTTTTTGGAATCAAGTCCAGGTTTGGATGGTTGAACGACTCACATTTAACTTCTGTGAGACATAAAATGTTATGGATTATGCTGGAAGAAGGCCAATGGGCCTTCTTCCAGCAGCGCTATAATTTTACTACCTCTTATTGCTTTTTCTGACATTACAATACAGATGTAGATATCTATTTTAAGTCACAATAAGGGGGGATTATGCGACAAACATAAATTATTGTAGTAAAAATAATAAGAAGTTAGTTTTAGATACCTAGTAACCCTTTAACCGCAAACCCGCGAAAAGTAAGTAAAAAGTAACAAACTGAAAAATGGATTATTATTTTTAAAAACAAAATTTTCGAATTTGGAATTAACTTTTTTTCATACTCAGACAGTGCCTGTAACATAATTTGGGTACTATTAAAATCTCTTTAGAACTTAGTTATTTATTACCAATAATGTAGAAAAATCAAAATCACCAGTTTTTTTGCATAGGAGTTTATATATCACTGGCAATCATCTTAAATTAGGCTAATACACACAGTAGCTGTTATATAATGTAAAACTTATTAAGGAATGTTACAAAATAAAGCAAATAATAAAATATAAAATATACCTAAAGAACAGTAATGACTATCGTCCTCAGCAATCATCCCCATGTACACATCCTGGCTGACACTCAACTGGGAAACTAGTTCAGTCAAGCGACGAGAATTAACGAAAGCGGCGTCCTTAACGAGAAAGAAGAAATCATACTCCTCCAGATAGTTGTCGGCAAGATATTTTAATGCATGGAATGGTTTTAACATCTCCCTCGTGTCTGTGAAACCTGGTGAAGAGATATTTTTTAATAGTAATTGCTTTCTACAAACTATTAAACCAAATGTCTTTTCAATATTGATTAGACGTTTGCATTAGACAACAATTATGTCAAGTATTATATAAAGCGAAGATATCAAAGCCCTGTAAACAAAAAGGTATTGGAAGAAATAGGCACCAGAAAAGCATTTCAAAACTATATTGTCAAAAATAAATATTCCTCTACTACATGAGTATCTATCATACAAAAAGGCACAGATATCAAGGTAAAGATAAAATCAGGGTTCATCATGTTTTACCCAAATGTGTTATGGAATTGGGTAAAAGTTACTTTAAAAAAGAACAGGCAACAAATTAAAAAACAATTCAAACTTCACCTTTGTAAGGGACACTATGTATATGTGACCCATTTTTGTTTGCTTTGTTTTTGTCACATAGTCAATATACTCTAAAGGAAATATTATGCTTTTTCAAGCTATATTCAAATAGAACACATAGCATTTAGCCTCTGTATTAATATAGATAAATATAAGCCAATTTCGTTTCTATTTGCAAAAATTATTGAAAACAATATTTTGAATCACATTGTGAAAACTAGAGGGAGACGGGCTCTTTTCATATACTATGGATGGTCACCAAGGGGAGGGAGAAGGGTGCAAAATTGTCAAAAATAGAGAACATGATATCCGTAAGTTGGAATGTATGAAAAAACAATTAGTTTCACCTTGTAATACATACATACTTGATAGTTATATACATATATACTTTATTTGTGCAGAGGTGGAGAAAGAATACTAACTTCTGCGGCCGGGGTCCGCCTGTCACAAAAGGTGACAAAACAACCCACCCTAGCTACGTGGTAGAGCCCCAAGCCTGTTTGGATGGCGACCACCTTTAGTCTTAAGTGTGCCGCCACGATAACCTTGTGTTGTGTTCCGGCATTAGTGACCCAAGTTCCTGTACCCTTATGCGACAGCAGCAAACACCCATAGGCGACGGTAACTGCTAATTTCTAAGTGGGCCGTCAGCCTGTCTGCTGTCCTACAGCAATAAAAAAAAGTTGATTTCTTGCTCTAAAATGAAACTTTAAGACATTATTAGATGGGCTTTGTTGTTTTCCAATTTTTGTCTTTACCAAACTGTTGTTTGATTCTTTACTGAAATGTATAAATGCAGAAATAAATGTTGAGAACTGTCTTCACAGTACTCAATATCTGATGAAAACCTATATCAATGTGCTTTTTAGAAAAATACACACAGACTCAAAAGATCTTAGATTTTACAAGATTCTAACTTACCAAGATACAAAGATAGATCACAATAATCATGGGTCTAGGTTAATAATAAAATGTAGGAACTTGTTCCTCTTCCTCTTGTTAGTATGGTCTATTTGGCATAATCATTAAAGTAAATTTTGTTATCAGACAGCAAGGTTGAATAGGGAATAATATAGTTCAGGTTTAACTTACCCACAACATTAGCCAAACCAGGCACTGAGCTCATAGCACTCGCAGTGATGAAGAATTTTAGAGCAGGTTGAAGGCGAGCCGCAGTTCTGTTTATTGCTGCCACTTGGTTCTTCAAAGCTTCCTCTGAACTGAGAACACCTGTTAGTAGTGAACCTGTAGAATTAATAAAAGTTATATAATGACGATAGCTTTAAGAATCATTCACAATTTTATTTCTAAGTTATTAAATCAAAGGTGGTTGCCGTCCAGATGGGCCCTGTATCACAATCACTACAAAATAAAAAAAAAACATTTAGGAGGAGGAAACTTATTTATTGTGTGTAACTCACTAATTAACCTTAGATAAATGTAACTATTTAGACTATGGAGACCAAAATCAAAGGACTGCAGAACGCTGCCGTAATGAAGGAATACTCTGAACTATCCAGAGCTATAAAGAAAAGCTGTCGCCTTGATAAAAACCACTTTATCACCAACATTTGCAGTGAAGTGGAATCGCATGCAAATAATTTACAAACAGCAGACTTGTTTAAAAAAGTTCGTTTGTTGAGCAGGCAGTTCAAGCCCAAATCATGGGTCATAGAGGACCCCGACGGTAGACCACTGATGGAACTTGACAATATAGCAGAGAGATGGCGCTCATACTGTGAGCAGCTATACAAAAAGTCATCTTCGGTGGTTGACAGTCGCGCAGACTGGGCGGCCCTAGAGTTGGAGCCAGACATTTTACGGTCCGAAATAACAGCCGCACTACAAAAACTTAAGTGCAAAAAAGCGCCAGGACCTGATCAGGTAACAGCTGAAGTTCTCAAAGCTTTGGGTGACTCGGGGATCGACGCACTGCACAGTATTTGCAACAAGGTCTGGCAAGACGGCGTTTGGCCTGAGGAATGGACACAATCGACAATACTACCACTGCATAAGAAGGGGTCCACCAAGAGTTGCGAAAACTACCGCACCCTCGCCCTAATATCTCATGCCAGCAAAGTACTGCTTCATGTGATCAACGGCCGGATTCGGTATCACCTCGATTGGCAGATCTCACAGGAGCAGGCTGGTTTCGTCAAGGGAAAAGGTACCAGAGAGCAAATCCTGAACGTGCGACAACTGGTGGAGAAATGCTACGAGTTTGACACCCCAGTGGTAATGTGTTTTGTGGACTACAGCAAGGCTTTCGACTGCGTGGAATGGGATTGTTTGTGGAGGGTACTTGGTGAGCTTGGCGTACCTGGTCACCTAACAGCACTGATCCAGGCATTATATTATAACAGCCAGGGAATCGTGAGGGTCGACCAGGTGACTTCGGGTCCTTTTGGTTTTGAAAAGGGAGTTCGACAAGGCTGTATACTTTCGCCAATCCTGTTCAACGTATACGGCGAGTACATCGTACGGAAGACCTGCGACGGCTGGAGCGGTGGAATCAACATTGGCGGGCATAAGCTCACAAACTTACGCTATGCTGACGACACAACTCTGTTGGCAGCCAACGAGGCTGAAATGCATGAACTGCTTAGCAGGATGGAGAGCGTCAGCGCTGAGCTGGGTCTCGCTATAAACAGGTCTAAAACTAAGGTTATGGTTGTGGATCGGTCTGGCAGGTTGGAGCTTACCGGAACACTTCAATTGGAAATGGTCAACAAATTCAAATACCTGGGCTCCGAAATCTGCAACGATGGTTCTTGCGAGGGAGAGATTCGTCGTAGGATCGGCATGGCAAAAGGCGCCATGTCACAATTAGAGAAATTATGGAAGAGTAGAACCATCAGCATAAAAACCAAGACCAATCTTGTGCGATCACTGGTGTTTTCCATTTTCATTTATGGCGCTGAAACATGGACCTTAAAGAAAGCCGACCGAAAACGCATCGATGCCTTCGAAATGTGGTGCTGGAGAAGGATGTTGGGCATACCCTGGACGGCACACCGAACTAATGTGTCGATCCTGAAACGGCTGGGCATTGTGACTAGGCTCTCCACCATCTGCTTGCGAAGGGTCCTAGAATACTTCGGCCACATCGCCAGAAGGGATGAGGACAACCTGGAGAGACTGGTGGTAACAGGGAAGGTGGAGGGAAGAAGACCAAGAGGAAGGAGCCCCATGCGATGGACCGATCAGATTCGCACTGCCCTGGAAACTACTGTCCACGACGCTTTACACTCTGCTTCCGATAGGGGCAGATGGCGGCAAATAATACGCACCAAAGTACTCCGTCGAGATGATCACGACCCTCAGCACTGAGGAAACCGACGCGAGGAGGAGGAAATGTAACTATGGCATGATATAGAATCATCCAATCTTTGTATAGCAGACCTGGGGCAAGCAATCGGGCAACTATGGGCCCGATACTAAAGTATAAGATAATAGAAACAATTCTTCACAGAAGCTATGATCGCAAAATTTTCACTGAAAAAAGGAGACCGCTACTCCAGAGCCTCACGTATTTTTTAGCAAGTTGAATAACGTGTTTAAATGATCTACTAATTTATTACCTCGCATCCCCAATTCAGTACTATAGTACCGTGGCCGTTGCACACTTCTTCCGGCCGTTTGTCCGCCATTTCCCAGCGGTTTCTCCTCTCGCTGTGGCTCATATTCATCAGTTAAAGGAGCAGCACTGCCAACTGCGGCTACGCATGGCACTGGATCCTCATCTAAAGGTATAACAGCGAGTGATATCCACAGTCCAAGGCCTAAGCCTATTAGGAAGTAAGAATTGTGCTTTACTTGAGAGACGAGATACCGCGACAGCATTTTCGCTGTATATGCCTTGTTTGAGGAAAACGTACGTGCAGTCGTGTCGGTTAATTAGATTATATTTTGATAAAGAAACAAAAATCTGAGAATGGAAAGGAAACTACAGTTCAGTCGACTGTTGACTGTCGAATTGTCAACTTTAGTGTTGCCAACTTTATTTCAATGAACCCACAATTTGTGGTGTCGCAACCCACCAGAAAACCACTAAATTTGGAGATCCCTCAAACCACCAGAAAACCACTAATATATTATGCCAGACAGACACTAACTGAATATTCTGTGTATATGTATGTTCGTTACGGACTCCGAAACGGCTGGATCAATTTCGATGAAATTTTTAGACAATCTTCAGATTGGCCTAGCGGATGATCCTGTAAGGTTTGGTTGCGATCGGATAAAAAAAAACGCAGGCGGAGCCGCGCGAGTCAGCTAGTTTGAAAATAAAACAACATTATTCTAATTTATAATGTAGGTTGACAGCTCAATTAAACGCGTAACGCGTTTTTGTGCATGTAAAAGAAAGAAACACAAACAAATCTTTCCAATTCAAATCAAACTTGACCCAGTCATCATTCGAATAAAGTCCATAATTAAAATGATTCAAGAAATTGACAAACTAATCTCGGGAAATCCCCATTAACAACCACCTTGGCTTTGTTGTAATATGGCCTATACATAAAAAAATACACTTGTAACCTAAACGTTCGAGTTCTCTCCTGTAAATATGTAAATCTTGCTAGTGAGTGAATGTCGTACCTAACCACTAAATGAAGCAACTTATGCCACTAGAAAAACCACTAGCCACTAAAACTGAAATTTGTCCGCTAAAAGGTAAGTCTAAACCACCAGATCTAGTGGAAAATTTACTGAGTTGGCAACACTAGTCAACTTGGCACTTGGCAGTTTAAGTCAAAATTTACAACAATGATAGGCAAAAGACATAGTTCATACTACTTTGATAGATTAAATATGAAAATAATAACATGTTTAGGTAATTTATGAAAATCTTTTGAATACAATTATTACATTTATTATATTTTTATCCGTGCAGAGGCGGAGAAAGAATACTAACCCCTGTGGCCGGGTTCGGCCTGTCGTAAAAAGCGACAAAACAACCCACCCTAGCTACGTGGTAGGGCCACGTAGCTAGGGTGGGCTCACAGCGCGACGTCTGAGCCAGGAATGACGGGAGAACGCTGCGAGCAACACCGCCTTACGCTGTTATTATTGTCGCCCGAAGTCTCTTCCGAGAAATTTAATGCAGTTGAGGGCGATGGTTCGTGGATAGTACATATGCGACGTGGCCGATGATTATGTATGACTTTTCAGAGCTAATTCTTTTCCCTGTTCCTTATCAATATTATACGGTGACTACAACATTTTACCCAGAGTGGGCTTTCATTGCTATGCAGATGATAGCACCGGCGATGAACGGTAAACTGGTTGTCTAAACCTCTCTCCTGTGGTTTTGGAAGAAAGTCGGGTCAGACTTGTGTCTGAAGTAGAGAACTTTTTAGAGAGAGTCACTGAATGGACGAGAGACGACAAAACCTTATCAAGTTCAACCCCTGACGCAAGTCTGCATATTATCTGCCAAGTAAACCCCGTTTGCACCTGCGCCACAGCTCCGAGGAACCCCTCTTTCCATTTCAAGCAGTATTGGGATCCTTGGTGTCAACATTACGAATGATGTGCAGTTTACGGGACAGTTAGAAGGCAAAGCTTAGCTTGCTTCCAAAAAGCTGGGTGTGCTAAACAGATTCAAGCAGTATTTCAGTCCGAGGCAACGGTTTGTGCTATACACCGACTGAGTCCTTGGCCTGTAACTCCACAGATCCCACACCCGTACTCATAGGCGGCGACACTCGAGCGCACGGAACAGGTGAAATACCTGGGATCTGTATTTCACGCCTCTAGTGACATCAATTGCGACGTCAAGGCACGCATTGCTGCCGCGTGGGCCAAATGGCGTGAGGTGACTGGTGTCATTTGTGACCCCAAAATGCCGGTAATGTTGAAGGGATAAGTTTATAAGACCATCATTAGGCGACATAAGCAAGAGCTGCGTGTCATGGAGATGAATATGTTGGATACATACGATACGATGGATGTGTGGAGTAACGCGGAAGGACCACGTTAGGAATTCCCACATTCGCGACAGTCTTCACATCCGTAACATTGTAGTTAAATTGCAGGAATGTCGGTTTCGTTGGTACGGCTACATTTTACGGCAACCGGATACTAATACTTACGTGGGAAACAAATGTCTGGCCATGCCGCCTCCGCCGGGGCCCAGCAGGAGGGGTAGACCCAAAAAGTGCTGGCGTGACGTGCCAATGGGCTCACTACCAGGGATGCTGAAGATCGCGCGAAGTGGAGTAGAAAATTGTCTTTAAAAAGCCAATATTTAAAAAAAATATCATTATTTTTCTAAAATATGTATACCAAAATACTCATATCGCACAGATAGGCTTACGTTTTCCCCTTAGAGCAGTGTTTCTCAACCTTTTTTATATCGCGACCCACAAAAAAGCCAAAAAGTTAAGTAAAAAGTCTCCCAACCCCATACTATAAAATTATAATAATATTTTAAGTGTTTCTTTATACGTTTAATAACTAATTTTTATTTTATTACGTCTCGATATTGTATCATTTGCAAAAACAATTCTTCGCGCTGGTATTGGGTCTGGTTAGGCTAAGAGCTAGCGAAAGGAAATGAATATTAAGGGTACTCACAATTCTCGTTACTCGTTCGTATTTCACGTGGGCCTACTGATGTTACACTCGTCAGAGTATTCAAATACACACAGCTATTTTTATTATTTACACTTTTTTACATTCGTTTATTAATAAATTATTCAGTTATAAATAAAATAAGACGGAAACGACTCATTCACTTAAAATCACAATCAAATCACTCGAAAATAATTTACTTATGAGTGTTTGCAATGATGGTCCACGCATAGAAATACCTATAAGTGAGAAAAAATGCAAAACATCGCTTTAATTAATTAAAGTTCATGATTAATCAGTAAGTAAAAGTACCTAGTAGTAAAGTAAGCTTTTTTTTTCATGTTGTTATTTATTACATCGTAACATTTAATTTTATAACATGACACTAAAATTCATTTCTTTAATAAACGAATCTTTTCTTTGTTTTGTTTGTACGTTTCGATGTTTTATTATTTTTCAACAGACTGCGACCCCCTTTAATAACAAATGCGACCCCTAGGGTCGCAACCCACCAGTTGAGAAACTAGGTCTTAGAGGAAATAAACCATCCACGATTGTCTAATGTCGATTGGTGGGTTACACATGCTAATAATCATAAAGGATGATCTTTGGTGTTCAAGCTACCTCAGAGTATTTTGGGAAAAAATCCTAAAAGGTGCATAGTGCATGGACAAGAAGGAATCTACGGTTACTTACTTATGCATTTCTTTTCATATGTGATTTGATTTGATTACCACGAACTTTTTATTATAAAACGTAGGCGCTAAATAAGTTGGTAGGAGTTTCCAATTTTAAGGAAAAAATCCAAATCACTAGGGTCATTGTCGTCAGTGTGTGTTTAATATTTGGTAATTTATCTTTTCTATTTACCGAACTCTGTCACGGACAGAGTGCGGTTTTGTACGTGATTTACATTCATAAAACGCGTTTGTCCGAATTTTAGAAACAAGCAAACATCCTAAAGTTTAATTCATTTACCTCGAACAATATACTATCAGGTTGAGAATTATTTATGTAGCAATCAACATCGATCCCGTTGAATTTTATGCTTCAATAATTGAATTGAAAAAACATCAAAAACTGTGAAACATATTTAGATTGTAATCTAGATTGATATTTGAAAAAATTATAAGTACGCAATAAAACCTGTCATATTTTATGGATTGGAATACTGGGCCACAAAGGAAAAGGATGTAATAATAAGGGATAGAAGAAGAAGAATATCCTATATGATAATTCTAATTATAAACTATATTTTTTTTATTGCGTAGGACAGCAGACAGGCTGACAGCCCGCTTAGAATTTAGCAGTTACCGTCGCCTATAGGTGTTTGCAATGCCAGTGGCATCGCGAACACGCTGCTGTCCCATAAGGGTACAGGAACTTTGGTCACTAATGCCGGAACACAACACAAGGCTATTATGGCGGCATACTTAAGACCAAAGGTGGTCGCCATCCAGACGGGCTTGGGGCCCTAACACGTAGCTATGGTGGGTTGTTTTGTCGCCTTTTACGACAGGCCGACCCCGGCCACAGAGGTTAGTATTCTTTCTCCGCCTCTGCACGGATAAAAATATTTACGAGTAATAGATTTTTAGTATCATATTTCTTCTGTTTTTTTTTGACTACGCAATATCACGTATGAGAAAAGACTATATTTGACATTTAGATTCGTTTTCAAAATGAGAACCAAAATGGTAGTCACGTTTGGTAGAATATAATTGGGTCGATATTTTAGCAACAGCGTTTGTTAAAATTTGTGTACGCACAACCGTACCAACTAGCTTATCATTTCAATAATGAGTCATTTATTATCATGTTTTGTCTATTACGATATGACTTATAATCACTAAAATCAACGACCCAGAGCTTTATTTTGTAAACATGATAATTATGCAAAAAATAAACAGGAAGGAGTATTTTTATTTTACTGAATACTAATGAGAACACGGAAATAATACAGATATGGTGTTCGCACTCATTTCGATTGTATTCCTTAAACATCCACCCAATAATCATACAATAGTTTATTATTGTCTCTACCCGACCCTGCTCAACATCAGGGGAATCACAGATGGAATGGAAATCTAAGGCCTTCATGGGAATTAGCGAAAAATCATTGTTATGACGATAGACATTATGTGCATTATATGTTACATATATTAGTTTTTGTTTTAACTGCTTTTGATGTCCTCCTCCTATAAAAATAGTTGAGTTACTGAGAGTTTTCTTTCTTTTTCTATTTCTTCAACTATAACATTGTCTAACGTCGTTTATTTTAGGTAGGCTAACGTAATTTAGTTTTAAAAAATAATATTTTTTGTTCTTGTTATTTAACAGAGTTTTTCATTAATTAATTCATAATTAATTATTTAAATTAATATAATCGTAATGTGTTTGACTTTTAATTAATATAACCGTTGAAATGTAACCAGAAAATTTAAACAACATGAACACATGCTTAAATTTCGTTGAGAATTTGATTAAATAATTTTGAAAAGAGTAATAAATCTTATTGTAACAATTTTTTCTAATCACTGTATAGAATATTTATGCCCAATTATAAGAAATGTCTAAGAATACGAGAATATTTTAATCTTCTTTTGTCAAATGCTGGCACAACGAGGACGGCGAGGAAACTGTTCAAGCTTTAAGTGTACGATGTATCGTATTAACTGATCGAAAGTCTAGTGATAGCGGTGACACGCTTGGGGTAGTTTGGCATGATTATTATAATCTGCTAGGTGGTAGGGTTCCAAGCTTGTCTGGATAACACCCACCCCTAGTTTTTAAATATGTCGTAAACTTTGTGTTCAATAATAATAATAAATGACCAAATTCCAGCACGCTTACGCGGACGGCAGCATGTTAGCGGTATCCATGGCGTCGCAAACATTCATAGGCGACGTTAACTATTAAGCCGCAAGCCCTTCTACTACCCCATAGCAATAAAAAATGATAAAGTAGTTATAAATACAATTATTTCATATTATTTTATTATTATATTAATGGCGTCAAACCACGCTTCTCATCTCCGCAGCATGCAACACCCTTTCGTCCCTTGTGGTCCCTTTGTGATCTAGCATTCCGATCCATACAATACGACAGGTACGGATTTATAAATTTTACCTTTGAGTTTAAATGGTACTTTTGGGTCACAAATTATGCCTGAGGCCTGTCGCCATTACATCCATCCTGCATTCACTCTGTTTTTCACCTCTCGGCCTATCTTACCGTCGTTTTGAATTAATGAGTAATTATAAATAGCAATCTTAATGTAATTGTAAATAATATGAATTCGGTAATTAGAATTATTATTTGAGT
This sequence comes from Malacosoma neustria, assembly GCA_963693495.1. Lineage (NCBI taxonomy): Eukaryota > Metazoa > Arthropoda > Insecta > Lepidoptera > Lasiocampidae > Malacosoma > Malacosoma neustria. Next base: position 2,621,509 of record OY856394.1, on the reverse strand, counting down.
TTTCACGTTATTATATTTGAGAGATCACGTGCATAGTCAGATGGTTTTTGTTCCTAAAATGTAATGTAAATTTGAATTATAAATATCATAAAAATAAAAAAAGGTATGAAATGTTAGCATCAAAATTAGTTGTAATTACATAGTAATAGCCATGCCTTTGTGGAATAAGACTACCGTATCTAGACCCCAGACGGTGACAATAGGGTCATAACCCTGGGCCACTTTGACCTCAAGGAGCTAGGCGATAGAGGGACAGCGAGACCTTTTTGGAGGTGATAGGAAAATAAAAATAATAGGAATAAGTCTTAGTTGTATTATTAAATGCAGCAGAGCAAGGAGGTTATTAAATTTTTCCTTTCATCGTGATGTAAAATGGCAATACCATAGTTCTTAACCAATTTTAAAACCAAATTTAGTCTTCAGTCAACTATTTCCTTAGAAATTGTTGCGGAAGGACATTATCGATATCTCTGCACTTAATTTTTGATGTGATAACTTCTTATGGCAGGGTAAAGCGCTTCGTTATGTAACGCGTTACGGCGCCAGTCTGTCTGGCTTCCCTTTCTCTCACGCATACGGCAGCGGTAGGCAGGCTCATCCACTCTCACTCTAACCCACAGCGCTAGATCTATTCGAATTGCGATTTTATTATATAGAAATGTAGTTGAGTTTTTTTCTTTTTATAGAATGTACATTAGGGAATAATTTAATTTAATATAATTTTGAAACAGTTTTTGGAAAAATTGGAAATTCGTAAACTTTAGCTATTTTTGAATTATTTTTTGGTTTTATTAATAAATAACCTTTCCTTACATTATCACATTAATATACATAAAATTTAAGTAATAACCTAAGCTTTTCTCAAGTTAAACAATGTCAATATTAAATAGTTCAACTTAGATTAGTTTAAGTTATAACTTCTGTCGGGAGTCCCGAAACGCAGACGTTTTTTTATTTCCGCCAGTGAAAAGTACGAATGCTTGTTCTTCTTTCCTGCCCTTATTGCCCATTAGCTTTATAGAACTCACAGATAACACACTAGCATGCACTCAGATTAGCTCATTCATAGACACACCCACTCACACACAACACACACACATATGTACACGCACACATACATATGCACACGCACTCTAAATTTATTATATGTTTATGTTCTTATAATTTTTGCAAAATATTTGGACAATTGTGGGCACTGGCTTCTGTAACACAGACTTTGGTCTAGCTCAGAAGCCAGGGCAAAAAAAATTGTTGTATGTAGATTACTGTATATTTTTGCAAATAAACTTATTAAACTGATTAAACATTATGTTGGGTAGGCACAACATGATTTCTCTTTTCACTCTCCTCTGTTAGCCGTCGTCTCATCACTCGCACCCTTTTTCACCATATCATCTTTTACGAAATTCATTCATCTTTCATTTATTCAACCTCTCCCCCAGTTTCCATCCACTTTTAGTTCTATCATTTTCCTTTTATATGGCATTCTTTGCTATGCATTACCACGGATGCTACCGGAATAAAACCCTTATAAGCAGGAGTGAAGAATGATAATGTAAATTGTTGGCATAATTTGCATTTAAGTCAATTTAATGCCAGTTAATTCAGTCAAAAGTCCACTTCAGTACTTAATTTAGATATTATTATGAAATCTGTATTCAAAGCCATGAATAATAAAATAATAAAATAATAATAATAACGTGCATGACTGGCATGTGGAATCTTTTTACAAGCTTTGTGTTTGGGTTGCATCATTACCTGTCATATTGAATTACGTATTTATTAATCGTCCGGTGAAAGTACTTTGAAAATATCGAACTTTAGGTATTTAATGTGTTACCCTTATACGTCTCTGACTCCAATTTAGCAAGCGTGTCGGGCAGATGGAGATGAATAAAATATACTTCTTATATATCGAACGTCCTTTAATTATCGTATTATACGACTATACAGAACGTTATGTAAAACCGAGAACCAACCACGGGAGTAGGTAGATGGAAGGCGACTGGCGACAGTGCAGCGAATAAACGCGTGTTACAATTTGTGCTGACTTGTAGCTGCCGCTAGCCGCCACACGAACCTTAATCAGCTCGGTGGCAAGATTGAGTGCAAGCAAGCCTTTAATTTAAGCAACACTAAATTAATACTTATGTATTGTTCGATCCTTGCTTAAAGGGTATTTGAAATCCCGCCTCCTGATCTTTGTTACCTACCCTCACTCTCGGCGAGGTAAATGCTAAAAGCGAGGGTGGGACAAAAAATATTATAAATAGTAACGCGTGAGCTTCTAAACGCGTGGGAGGTCGACGTTCGACCTCCCTGAAGACCATTCTCTGTGCCGTGCGTAATTTACTTCAGTTATTCCAAACTCTCAATGGCTGTTTTCAGCTGTTTAGCTGGTGCCGTGCAACAGTTCCTTCGCGACCTGACCCGAACCGGGAAGGGGTGGAATCAAGGTCAGTGCGAATTTCTTTGCCCACTGCTAAGTATCGCATATCTCTAACCACCGCTCCTCTCCCCTCCTCTGTCATACAGTCCACTGCTCTCGAGCTATCCTTATCATTCCTGTACGCTGCAATCTCAGTCCGTGACCGGCACCTGCAAGTATTTTTTAAATATCGGTATACTTCTGTGATACTTTGTTTTTGAGTAAAACAATAATAAATATTTAGATATTTTGTGATAATTCAAACAGCGCCATCTAGTCCCAAAGTAAGTGGCATAGCACTTATGTTATGGGTACTAGATAACTAAACCCAGAAGCGAGACGGGCATCGAACCCGTGACCTCCGAAGCGTACCGAAGTGCGTTAGCCGTTATACTACGGAGGTCGTCATATAAACATACGCGATATTTTTTTTTACAAGGGCAAGGTTAATCCAACGGCGCCTTCGATTTGCTATCTATGAAAGGAATAGTTTAAACGTCTCCCAATGATAGTTATATAGATATTTTGAGTCGCGATCACATTTTCTCTCCTCTCCTCTCCCAAGATACCGTTTACCTCGATCTCTCCTCCCGCTGCGCCTTCAACCAGTCCCCTTCCTGCCCTGCCCTGCCTTCCCTTCTGCCGGTATTCTCAGGTTGTCAAACCATCTTGCTGGAAGACGTCCTATACTCCAAAATATCGTTGTCAGCAGTTCGTTGTCCACTGCTTGACGTAGAGCTCCCCAAGTTTGCGCCTAATACTACTCTACTACTCCAAAATACATTACATCGAAATTACCATCGAGGCTCTGGCGTAAGGTGTTCCTATTTTTGAGAATAGTTAGCTCTGTACAAACGACTTATTTTCTTTTTATTTTGGTCAAGAAAAGCAACTGTTACAGACTGTTGAAGTTTGTTTGTTTTTTTTTTTGTTTGTTTGTTGTTGAATTAAGACTTCGCCCGACTAATAATAAGTAATATGTTAATATACATTATAATAGAAATACGTGAGCATTTTTCTAAAATAAATATAACATTATCGAATATCAAAGGTTCTATAATTTAAATATTTTTGTACAGTATAGAAAAACACTGTGCACGTGTGCGTGCGTGTGTAGAGATAGACAAAACCTTCGGTGTCCCCAAAAAGGTCCTCGAATCGAAGCCATTTCACCGATGCCAGCAAATCTATATCGGGCCCATATAGTGCTCGATAAAATCTACCGTGCATCTCCTTGCTCTTCCACACATGTATACGTTCAGTAGTACTCATTATTTAAGGCTTGCTCCAGCTCTCTTTTGTAAGAGAGAGTAGGGTGAGTCCCTTGTCTACTGTCTTCGTACCACGATGCATCCCCACGTTGGTTTTGAGAAAGTGTTTCCGGAGGTTGCATATCTCACGGTTGTGCAGATTTCTTCATTTAGGAGACCTCGCCCTCCGTACTTCTGTGGGATATAATATAATCTTGTAACTGGCAACCGTGGGTACTGAATCCGATACGAAGTCAGCATGCAACGAACTCTTCGGTCCACGGCATTCAGCTCTGTCTGAGTCCACCTTAGTATAACAAAGGAGTAGGTCAACGATGGCATAACCCAGCTGTTAAAGGCGAGAATATTGTTACCACCTGAGAGGAAGGAGTTCAACACTTTTCTCAGGCGGCTAAAGAATTTCTCTTTTACCAGCTGTTTTATGTCATCGTCATCGATACCCAATAACTGTATACCAAGGTATTTGCAGGTTTCTTTCTCTCCTTCAGAGAGAGATCTGAAAGACATATTTTCAGAGAGTAGTAATTCGTTTGAATTGACAACTCGCCCCCGCTGTACATGCATAACCGCGCACTTGTTCACGCCGAACTTCATTCCTATAAAACTACTGAACATTTCAGTTAGTTTTAATAGTTCTAGTATGTCCGTTTTTTTTGACGCGAACAGTTTGATTTCATTCATGTATAGCAGGTGAGATATGACTTCACCCCCTCTGTGAACCCCCTCTATTGTTATAATTAGTCCGTCTAAACACTGTCCTCCTCCTGGGAGGCTAATTCTCGTGATCCACTGTCGCATGCAAAAACCTGGGAAGGTGCCCATAATAGCATCAATTTTATACAACTCCAACATCCTCATAAGCAATGAATGCGGCACTGTGTAATAAGTCTTTTTATAGTCAAACCAAGCAGTGTCGAGATTTTTTCTGTTCTGATGGACTTGTTTATTAATGGCCATATCTATGAGGAGGAGCTCTTTCGTACTACGAGACCCCAGCCTACTTCCATTTTGAGTATCAGCCAAAAATTTTGTTGTCTAAGAAACGTTTCATTAATTTAGGTAGGCAAACAAGTTATGGGTCTATAATTTCTAGAATCCATGGTGCTACCAGAATTGTGTATAAGGTGCGCAACCCTCGAGGTCATAAAGGATGGGAGGCAACACGAGTTTAAAGCATCCTGGAACTTAGTTGCCAAACAGGAATGCAACATCTTAAACCATCTGGTCCAGACGCTATATAAGCCGTCCGCTCCAGGACTATTCCAATTTTGGGACGAACGTATTGCATAACTTACGTCTGAGGGAACTACAATGATTCATTTCATTGCTAATATATGTTCATACGTCTGTTCAACAGCTCCTTTCTATTCGTTCTCGGTGTGAATAAACGACTTTTTATTTTTCGAGTTTAGGCCAAGATCCTTTCATAAATATAAGAGTCCCCGAGAGTTCTGCTCTAAGATAATACTCACCCGAAATTTACTCTTGAAAACAAAGAAACCTTATTTGTTGGTTCTACGACTAAAACATAAAATCAAATATTGTATATTTAAATTACTTTAGCATGAGGGATTTTATTCATGAGTTTTCGATGTAAATTGAAAAAATCCTAATAGATGGAATGTATATTTCATATTTATAATGCAATTGCTAGAAATAATGATGATTTTCGGCTGAATAAATTAAATTTATGTGGGTAAATTTTATTTTGTATGCCCAATAAAGAATAATAGGCTTATCGATCATGTCATAATGCATGATTACATAGGTCGTCGGCGGACTGGAGGGAATCTGATAAATTTGCCAACATACGACCACAAATATTAATAACTCTAAGACCGTCGAGGCGGTCGCGCGACTCACGCGGTCAGTTCTTTCAACGAGGATACTTCGCGATTTGTTTTTGTTTTTCTCATCTCATTCGTATAGGTAGTTAAATAAATAAGAATAAAAATAGTTAATTAGTTGGTATGATTTTTAAACGCTTTTTTAGTAATGACGTTTATTTTAATATTCATATATTCCTTTATTCACGAACAATAGTCGTGCATATTTGAGAAAATATTTTATAAAATAGAAGTGCAGTGAAATTGAATGTTGAATATAAAAGACTCATTATATTAATAGTAATCCGGTGCCATTTATTAAAAAAAATGACGTTTTTGGCGGGAATCTACACTAAAGTGGTGAAATTCAGAGGATATATGCACCAGATCCTAATGGTCCTATTAAGTAAGTAAGACTTTAATCAATTACAACCTGATGTGACAGCTTTTCCAGGTACGTGTACGCGGTGCTTTTAGCGTTGCAAATATCTGTAGGCAACGGTAACTGTTTATCATTGTGTCCCGTTAGCCTGTGTGCTGTTCTTTCCTCAGCAATGTTGTGTGTGTGTGTGTGTGTGTGTGGGTTTTTTCCTCAGCAATAAAAAAAGATAGATAAGTAGGATCATATTTGAAGCCCTGCAGGTTATGGGTTCAATTTCCATAGGGCCATGCAACCCTTATGCAATTTTTCAAGCCATTAGGTATATCATAGTCAATAAATTGCTATTTATTGACGGTGTAGGAAATTTGAGCAACGGAACATGGTACATTTTCCTATTTTCCTGGGGAAATTCCTAAGCCCAGCGGTGGGAAGTTACGAGCTTTTATCGTATATAACTATTGTAAATAATAATAATTGAAATATAAGTATAAAGACTCACAGGTTCCGGGTGATGTATCGGTTAAAAAGTATATGACTTTAGACCTTTACGTGCTCCAAACCTATCTAGTAGATGATCTATAAGAACTAGTTTGAGCTTAGTACCGGCTAACGAAGTTCAATATTGGGGAAGTCGCAGTGTAAAGATTAGAAGTCGATCCTGCAACGTGATGAACTTGGTTTTTAGTGGATATGCCGCAACCACCAGTGACTCTTATTTGCTAACCAGGTGTTTGGTAGCAGTAACTCCCGTACAGCGAACCCCACATTCCTGCATGGGCTTTGCCCCAAAAGCCAACGTGGCACTGATAATGATGATGAGGTTTATTTCCCGGGGTAAAAAAGGTCAATATTATATGAAACAAATCATGTGAAATTGATACAAAAATAAAAATGGGCTCAATAATAACGCGATAAAAAGTTTAAATATATAAAATCTTTGAATAACATCTCGCTGTTTCTTTTAAATAAAAGCTTTATTTAAATAGTTGAGTATGTAGCGTAACATCAATGCATGTTAATTATATTTTACAAAAAATAAACATTACTCGTCAGATTTGACGTATATTGTTATCTAAACGTAAATTTTTTTTATTGCTTTAATTATTTAAATACACATGTTTCTCATCCAAATATATCGAACTACTTAAGGATTTAATTGAGCTGTCTACCTACAAGTACAAAAACTTTTTACTTCAAGTATAATATCATAAGAAATTACTTTTTCATAGCCTATATAAATCCAATTTGGAATATCGAGATCAACATTATCCGATTCCATTTAAATCTTGACCTTGGGGCCTTGAACCCAATGTGGTCTCGGGCCAAATTTCAACAATGCCCAAAAGTGAATCCTGGGATACCTCCTTGTAAGATTGGCTTCGGACTTTCAGTCGGCATGCCGTTGCGGTCGCGAATGACCTCATCACGTTTCGGCCAGCAGTTCAAAGGCGACCGCCATAAAGTTAGAAAGTTAAGGCTGACTTAACAACGTCAGCTTACCTATGGAGTCCGGAGTGATAGTGATCATTCGGCTTTCAGATAACATAAAAAAGTCCATGAAGAGACAAGAAGTTGCTGATAGATAGACTATTCAACAATCTTCGAGGCGTAATGGATAATGTACGGCGGAACGCCTGCAGACGTCCCGTTTCGATTGTCCTCTGGGCTCGATCCCGGTCACGCATGTGGGTATTTGTGTATAATATGTATTTATTTACAAAAGAAAGTATACAAGAAATATATTAGTTGTCTAGTACCCATAACATAAGTGCTATGTTACAATTGAACTAGACATCTCTGTTTTAGAAACTAGACATCTTAGTTTTTTGATTCACACGCAGTATATGCGTAAAATCCGTAATTGACCAATGAAAACCGGGGGAGATGACCGTAAATAATTGGATGGTATATACAAAAAATAGGAAAATACCAGCATAAAACCGCAAGTTATTCGCGTACGTACAGTTTTTTATGCTTCAATAATTAATCGTTTGTATTTATGTTAAGGCGCTGGCAATTATACGCAGCAGACTTTGTATGGTATATGGGTACAAACGAACAATTCCGAAACTAGTCAATCGATGTTAAAAAGATAAGAAGAACAGTTAAGAGGCTGGTGGTCCATTTAATAGTATGCAGTTACCGTCATTTAAGGATGTTTGCGACGCTACGGGAACCGCTAACACGCTGCTGTCCGTGTAAGAGAACTGGAATCTGAGTCACTTATGCTGGAACACAACACAAGGTTATTATTTCGGCATATTTAGAGACCATGGGTGATTGCTTTCCAAAAAGGCTCGGGTTGTTTTGTCGCCTTTTACAACAGACCGGTAGCCGGGGTCTGTACTTTTATTACGCCTCTGTATGGAGAAAATTTTGATTTAAAATCTTATTATACAGGGTGACTGACAAACCCGTCCAAATTCACACAGAAGAATCTTTAGTAAAAGTTATGAGAAACATGTATTTTAATTTTGTATCACACAGTACAAAAATGTTGAGTAATTAGCATCACAAAGTCATTCAAAGAACTCGCAATTTACATAATACGGCGCTAGAGTGTCAATGACCTCTCCATCTGACCTAGTAAAAGCACATGAGTAACTAAACGTACAGAGACCAAGCTTCTAAAGAGCGAGCAAAATTGTTAGCTATTCTGATAGGGTTGGCAAAGGAGGATTAAAATAAATACACAAAACGTTTGTCAGCTTTTATATGTATGTATATTTTTTACAAATTGCTTATTAAAAATATTTTTTTTTGTAATTTTTGTTTTTTAATAATTTGTTATACCTCTTAATCGAATGATAAATTGTAAATCTAATATAAAGCTTTTTTTCAATAATCAATGGGAAAGCACTTGCAGGGCATATCAAATTTACAATCTTGTATACGTTTTAGTATATCACTACCAATATTAACAATATTTATTTCTAGATTGAAATATTCTCGAAATTTTAAACTTAATACAGGGATTTTCGAAGTGATCTTCACAGATTCTGTATTGTTGCCTTATTTTATCATTTACAAGTTTGAAAAGATCTTCTTTTTTTTTTTTTTTTTTTTTTTTTTTTTTTTTTTTTTTTTTTTTGGTCTCGGGGAAAAACCTCTCTTGACGGGTTCCCCCGGCCCGGAGGGACCGAGGGATATGTGGGACTCCGGGAAAGATGTTTGGCCATCCGACTACCCACTAAAAAACCCCGCTGTTCTCCTATCGCCTACGCCCGGGCCCACGGATATATGGCCTGCCGATCTCGTGGCCCGGGCCGGCGCCGGCCCGCCCTTTGTCTTGAGGCGGGCCCCTTCTAAAGTGTTGGCGCCAGGGGGTCAGGGTTTCGTCCCCCCGGCGCTCTCCTAACAACTCTAGGAGTTGAGGGGGGCCGCGGAACAGCACGCAGCCCTCACCCTCGCGGCAAAAGTGCGGGCGGCGGATTCTCCCCCGAGGGGCCGCCCGCGGCCGCTTTTTACGGCGGCCGGAGGTCGTTACTTGACCTCCGGCGCCGCCGACGTGGCCTGCGTTGGCGGGAGGGGAGTGTGGTGGTCGACTCCCGCTCCCGCTCCGCCGCCTCCTTTGCGGACATGACTGCCTCGCAGAAGGAGGCGACGGCCGTCCATCCAGGATCGCCCCCGACCATGGACAGAACCAAGGCCGGGAGCGACAGGTCCACGCCGATTTGGGCGACGAGGGCGCGGCGCTCCTCGCGCCACGCAGGGCACACGGCGACAGTGTGGTCAACCGTGTCCTCCTCGTCGCCCGCGCCACAGTGGTGGCACCCCGACGTCATCTCCCGCCCTATGCGACACAGGTACCTCCCGAAGCAACCGTGCCCCGAGAGGACCTGCGTCAGGCGGAAGGTCAGGGCGCCGTGGCGCCTTTCCAACCATTCGGCCAGGACGGGCCTCACCGCTTCGATGGTGGCGAGGCCCGCGCTGGGGTGCGCGAGGCGCTCCTTCCACTCCACCATGAGCACCTCATCGCGCAGCTCCGCCCTCTTTACCTCAACTTCGCGAGGTGCAGGGCGAGAGCCACGCTCGGCCGCGTCCCGGCGCCACTGGTATAACAGCGCCAGGACTCGGGCCTCGAGGTCCCATGGTGGGGATCCGGCCAGCAGGGAGGCCGCTTCAAAGGACACCGTGCGGTATCCCCGTATCGCCCTGACGGCCAGAACACGCTGCGGCCTGCGAAGCAGTGCGGTCGTTTTGGCCGTCAGGCGATCTGCCCAGATCGGGGCCCCGTAAAGGGCCATCGACCGCACGGCTCCCTCAAAGAGCCTGCGGCACACTGCGCCCGGTCCGCCGATATTCGGCAGCAGACGGGAGAGTCCCGCCGCTGCCCGAACTAACCTCGGCGCCAGGCGCTCGAAGTGCGCCGCAAAGTCCCATCGCCCGTCAAGCACCAGTCCAAGATAATTTATGGACGGCCCGACGGTGTTGAAAAGATCTTCTCGCCCGACAGCTTGTAACCACTCTTGTCGTCTGAAATAATAATAAAACCATGAATAGTATTTTAATTTATAAACAAAGGTAATTATTAAATCACTAAAGGATACCCAAACAGAGACCGCCGGCTTTTGGCTTTCTAAATAACTATTTTTGCTTTTGAACGCACCGTTTACGAGATAGGTATTACCTATTTCGTGCAACCTACTAAAAAAACTACTTAAATCATTTATGAGTACCATATGAGTTTCTTTCGAAATTGAGGCAGATACATATTATATGAGGTATCTATCATAACTAAGTAAAAATAAAAATAAATTATAGTTACTACTTACCTAGTGGAGTCTTTGGGATAATTAAAAAAAGATGTTTTTATTTTTTCGATTGTTGTTCATGCACACAGTACAATAAAACCATATTTAAACTCTTTCTAATTAATTCAAATTTTAAATTTAAACAAACACGCACGACGCGACGCAAAGCGAGCGGTGAGTGAGCCCTTTATTTGAGCACTGGACTCAACTACCACCAGTAAAAACAGGTTTCGTTCCGTACGTGATTAGCCGCCAGTGCTCACGCACACACGCGCATCATACTTGTAGTGATGTACCCACCGTGGCGCGGTTGTTGAATCTTTGTCTCTGTACGTTTATTTACTCATGTGGTAAAAGGCCGAGGACGGCGGCATTGCACCGGGCGAGCGAATACGCACTACCCATTTACAGGAAATAACAGGTTAACGTACGAAGGTTGCACAATAGCACTATTCTGTACGATTGAAGTAATGATCATATATGAAATATTTTATGATGAAAATTTGACATACAATTTTTTTTGCAAAAATGGGTTCCTTAAATGATGTTTAGTGCGTAAAAAAAATTTGGACGGTTTTGTCAAAGTCACCCTGTATAGCCTTATTATATAGCCGCCAAAATATTAGCGTCGCTTTCTTTTTAAAAAAAACTTAAGTTACCTGAAGTGTGATGACAGCGTGAGTCGACAAATAGCGAGAGTACTATGGCTAAGCCTAAGAACCCTTAAATGACATTAGTTACTCGCTTTAACATCACTGACACCATAAAAGTTAAATGGTCAATTCCTTCCTTTCTCTTCCTATTTCATTTAATCTTCAAAAACTAACTGAATAGGCAGTTTTTTAAAGTTTTTACAAATATTTTATTACTATTTTTAAAAGCATAACGTTTATTTATGAGCGAGTATGTCATTGAAACTAAGCGATGATTTCTTTAACAATGCCTTCTAAAATTGTATTGCATGCGTTCATAATCTTCTTCTTGCCTTTATCCCAGACTATGTGGCAGTCAATTTTAGATCAGACTTATCACTATTCTACGTTATCAGTTTTTATTTCCGAAAAATATGAAGTCGACGCCAAATAGTATATAATTAGTACAAATTGTCCACAATCCGGGGTAGAACCAGCTTGAAGTGCTTTCAAAATCAAAGTAGGTGTACTTATTATTCAGAAATGAGACTTATTTCTATACATATAAGACATAAGATCTACCCAAACAAAGTAAAGAACAGATAATAGGTAATGAATAATATTATACATAATCAAATATCCACAAAAAATGGCTGCCGTTTATACATAAAAACACTTCATTGTACTAATATGTTTTCTAATCAAATTTCCAATCGGCGGCTTATTTTTATTTTACATCTTTTAATAGACGGGGAAGTCCAATGAATAATTATATATTTTTAAGTTTAATTGTTAAATTAGATTATTATTTTTTGCCCTGTTTCTTTCATCGGTTAAGTTATATGAAAAGATCGAGTGAAACTTTTTCGCATCCGGATTGTTTATCACCACGACACACCCACAAAACTATAGTTTATAGTAGAACGAAACGCATGAAAATACTAGGTCACCAGCAACCCAGATCTTACACCATAAAAAATATGGAAAAAGATTCGAGGAAAACAGTTTGCATGTATCGATATAGTAGTGATTTATCCGAAAACGAGTGGATTAGATGCTTTTCTCGTTGATTCCATTAAATGAAACATTGCATTAATAAGAACACTTGTTACGACAACCTGACGGTCGTCGACAAATATAGATAAGAAATTAAACAATTTTAAATTATATACAAGTTTATTACTAATATAAAGTACTGAATGAATTAACAATTTAGAGTTCGGTTTATAATTATATAACCGGGACGTGGGTACAAGCACTAAGAGGTTTATATTGGCGTTAAATCGTAAGGGTGTAGGGTGACTTAGCTTAGGCCTCGTCCTGCGCGTGGAGGGTCATCAACGTCCTTTCCTTTCACGGGGCCTGACGTGCCCTGCCGTTGGAAGTGGTCTGCAGCTCCAGCCCGTACTGAGGGTGGCTGCCTCGAGACCGCTGCGAAGGATGGCAGCTACGGGTTGTTGTTCCGAAGGACCCGTTCTGGGGCGTCTGCTCTCAGCCCGTACGGTGGACCCTCTCCTCTGAAATGCGTCGAAGATGTTTCTGTAGCGCGAAAGACCCGGCACCCTGACACCCTGGACGACCAGGAGTGGTGTCGGTATCCTTCGCGTTACATTATAAAAATACGAAAGTGGAGTGGTGATAGCTTATGTCCGTCTTTATAATAACAAGCAAAATACGGAATGAAAATTAAATAACAAAAAAAAATATAAAAATGAAAATTGTCTAACCAGGAATCAACTAACTACTATTACTCGGACTATCACCATTCCACCACGCCATAAACACAAAGAAAAGTTTAAATATAAATTTGAACAGAGATAGGTAGTTTCAGCATATCAAAATAAATAAAAAAAAAAAATTCAATGAAATGACCTTCGATATATGAATCGTCGGCTTCCAAAAGAAAATCCGTTTTAATACGGTATTACAAAATAACTTACATTTACAGATTACAAGATCTAATTAGCGACATTAATTTTTATACATATATAAGATTTATGACGATACGTCGGTGGCATCAACATTAAAAGCTTATTACAACTACATTAGGTTTACAGTAAAAAAACAGATATAACTAAGAATACATACAAGCCACGACGTTAAACACTGCGCGAATTAATTTTTTTTTATTTTTAAAGAATTTAAAACAATAACGCGGCGAGCACGTTCGCCTAACACAAAATAATTAGGTTATGATTTATATTTACACCCACGTGCCTAGTCCCGGTAGCTTCCGTTAATATTAACTTGCAATATTTAAATATAAAAAAAAGAATTTCATTTTGGATTAATTTTTAGGCACAAAACTAGGCAATAGCGACCGGCCCTAATGGACTTAAATTTTATGAGCTCACCTGAGGGTTATATACGCGGCATAATTTAAATAATTTCTCGAACGAACAACATGATTACTTAATTAAGTGACTGGTTTAAACATTATTAAAAATAAATTAACCACAATCGCGAACCACCATAGTGGCTGAGTAGCTGGTGTCCGAATCTTGGCGTCCATCGCAGCTTCGCCTTTTTATACTGGCCGTCAGGACACCGCCCACTTTTTCGAAGGTTCCAGATTTGGCTTCTAATGGTTTGGCATGGAAAAGTACTGGGTAGCACCTGTACTTTGGACCCGCTACTCGTTTAGACAATGACAGAGCTATAGGCCAGAGGGGCAAAGAATTATTTGTGACGTAAGCCCTGACGACACTTGGTTCCCGTTCTTCGTTCATTTGTAGTATTTTCGATGACCGGTAACCGATCGAATGATTCGCGTTCATTCATCTTTTTACTTATCGATGGACGCTATTCAACTGAACGATTTCTCGAAGATTCTTCCCAGCCGTCGTTTAATTCTTAACTACCTACTTTTAAGGTGCGCGATCGATCGATCATTTAAATACCCTCAAGATTAAATATTATATATTGTTGAGATTAATTCGAAATTTTTATTAAGTATTTAAGGATTAAATATTATGTAAAGAAAATTAATTAGCCTACTCTTGTTACAACGTAACACACTACTTGGGGAAACAGTAATAAAGTAAATAACAAGCTAGTTTAATGATTTCTGATATTGTAAAAAATTTAATGGATTCCTCGTTTAAATGAACTCCCAGCGGCGGCTAATTAGCGAACATTGAATTACAATTCTTATAATATTATTGCCTTTTTGTGTAGCAGCCCTGTTATTAAATCTATACATCTATACAAATAAATAAAATTGGAAGGTCTGTTTGTAATATTAAAATAACCGCTTTTTACTAAATGCATTTGGATGTATACACGGGACATATACCAAAACAACATTTTTTACAATTTTTGTCTGTCTGTCTGTTTGTTCCGGCTAATCTCTGAAACGGATGGACCGATTTTGACGGGACTTTCACTGGCAGATAGCTGATGTAACAAGGAGTAACTTAGGCTATTTTTATTTTAGCAAAAAATAGTTTTTGTTAAAATTTATAAGTTGCGGAAATTTTGATTACCAATTTAAGTTGACCTTAGATTTATATTATCAATCATATGAAATAGGAATGGACGTTGTAGGTTCAAGTTGACCTCACATATCCAAAAAATGTTGCCCAAAGTCACTATTCCACGTGGACGGAGTCACGGGCACAGCTAGTATGTTAATATTTTTACTAATATAAATTATCTTCTTTAATAGCTGTCGCTAATTTTATAAAAGTAATTAAAATTTTAAAAATTGAAAAATAATTGTAATTCTCAATATTGTATACATTGTGTATTGCTCTCACTCTAAGTCTATCCCAGAAATCTCGGGTTCAATCTACGATTGCATACGTCTCCTCAGAAGTATTTTTCATTAAATATTATGGATATACATTATGTTATGGATATTACATGCTGCGAAGATGAGAATGCTGAGATGGATGTGTGGAGTTACGAAAATGGATAAAATTAGAAATGACTATATTAGAGGAAGTGTGCAAATAGTACCAATTATTGAAAAGCTTTAAAGTAATAGACTAGCGTGGTTTGGCCATGTAATGCGCAGGGAAGAATGCCTTTAAGGCAAACAAGGAGAAATTCTAAAAATTGATGAATGGATTGCGTAAGAGATGATATGGCAAAAAGGGTGTGAATGTTGGGATGACGGCTAACAAAGGAGAGTGGAAGGAGCGAACATGTTGTGCCCACCCCATATAATGTGGGATAAGGGCAGGAGGAAGAAGATATGTTATGTACCTATATATAGAATAATTTACGTACCGAGGGCGAGGTATGTATTGCGAATAAACTTGCGTACACAGATTACTAGTATGGTAACCCATGAAACCACATTGAACAAGCGTGACGAGTACACCGTTTATTCCCTTTAGAAGGAGGCCAGGGATCAGGTGTGGTACCCAATAATCCTATAACTAATTTCTATTGAATAACGGGCATAGTGTAGTATGTGTATAGTTCTTGCCAGAAATAAGAAGAACGTGATCTCATTAAGTAGGGTCCTGTATGAGAAGGAACCTCGTTTTTTTGTTGTTGTGGTACTCCACAACAACAAAACTAACTACTGCTAACAAGCTGACGGCCTACTTAATAGTGAGCAGATACTGTCGCCTGATCAAGTGAAATACCTGGGATCTGTGTTTCATGCGTCTGGTGACATCGATTGCGACGTCAAGGCACGCATAGCTGCCGCGTGGGCCAAATGGCGTGAGGTATTCACGGAGATGAATATGCTGCGGTGGATGTGTGGAGTGACGCGGAAGGACCGCGTTAGGAACTCCCGCATTCGTGGCGGTCTTCATGTCCGTGACATTGCGGATAAATTGCAGGTGTGTCGGCTCCGTTGGTACGGCCACGTTTTACGGCAACCGGATGCTTACGTGGGAAACAAATGTCTGGCCATGCTGCCTTCGCCGGGCCCCGGCAGGAGGGTTTGACCCAAAAAGTGCTGGCTTGATATCGTAAAGGGTGATATGCGTGCCAATGGGCTTACTACCAGGGATGTTGAAGACCGTGCAAAGTGGAGTAGAAAAGGTCGGAAAGCGGACCCCGGGCACCGAAACGGAAGTTTTGGTTGCAACCGGGATACTACGCCGAGATGATGATGATGATGAGATACTGTCACCTACAGATATTTGCGACCGCTAACACGCTACTGTCCACAGAGGGTTACTGGAACACGACATGTTTGTGTAATGGTTTCTATATGGAGTAGAGTCAGACGATAGTTGATTCTGTAAAAGTGA